>JAPSES010072307.1:0-10907 GCA_029822895.1 Maxillicosta whitleyi | reverse complement strand
AGACAGGTTTCATTTGGAATTTACTACCTTATGTGCCACTTTAAATTGTATTTTACAGACATTACAGTTTAATATCCTGCTCAAATGTTCATATTCTGTTAGTTCATAACTAACATCATAACATTATTTTTGTGCAATCCCAACACAGGGACTAAAATCTGCCTCTCTGACAGTAAAAAGTGCTTTTAGGATGCTTTAAATAATCAATGTAGTGTAAAGATGAAGCCAATATAACGTTGAGAATGGTAGTAATGAATAAAAGTCACATGATCTACATTACTGTCGTAGGCCAACGTTAGGTTTGTTGGTTTAGTAAAGTTCGACCGACTGCACAAACACATTTCTTAGTCCATGTATTAAGATCTAATCTGGATATATATGTGTATGTACAGCAGTAAAACAGCTTCTACAAACCAAAGTGGTATTATTCAGTGTGACCTCCCTTTGTATTTAACATGTCTTCACAACTTTTGTTCAGATGATATAAGATTTTTTTGCATTGATTTTCTCATGTTTTATACCAGGTTTCATTCTCAGTTTAATTGTTTGTGCTACTTCTCGTAATGGGGTCAGAGGTTACAATAAATAAAGCTTCCACAGGGTGCTTTATCCAAATACAAATTCCAAACCTTTTCAAAACTGCAATTTTTCCCCCTCAGACTACGGCTGGGCGAATAAATGATAAATACTACTATAAAACGTCAAGAATTTCGACATAATTACTCATCCATGTTTTGACAGACATAAGAACAGCCAATCATAGTAATTAAGTAGCGCCGCACCGAACCAATCACATTAGAACCACGTAAAAAGTGAGGTTGACGCCCACGGCACAGGTGTAAGAGCAGCTGTTTTCGCTGCAGCAGGAGATGAACGTTCCCTCAGGAGAAAAGGAGACTGAGAACTCAGGTGACCAGGTTACTGAAAAGTAGGGTGTGGACCGTTTGGGTTCAGGGGCTTCAATACAATACAGACATACATGTAGAATATCTGAAGAATGGAACCACTCACTGCTGTAAAGTCAGAAAGAGATTCACAGACTCACACTTTGTGGCTCAATGGATCATTGGTCAGTAATAATGAGACATAAATGATGGTTCTATGCAACTTTGGTAACACAGAGGAAACTACAACCCTGTTTTCATCCACACAAACGTCCTTAATGATCAGTAAATGGAATTATCTTGAATGTGGATCCAGTTAGTGAGTGAGAGTTTAGGGACCGTCTGTAAAGCAGGGTTCCTACACATTTTCAAATTTAAAATTCCAGACTTTTTCCATACTCAAATTCTCAGGTTTTGGAGACATCAGCGCACCACCAAATACTAATATATTTAAATGAATTAAACTCATACTCTTATTGTGGCATACCACCAAAATCTATACCATATTTATCTGGGCCTAGAATCTGTGTCAGTGTCCTATTTTATGTCATAACTATATGCATTACTCAAAATACATGACCTCACTCTGACGTACGATATTCTCACAAAGAAGTTTACTTTAAGACAAACTGACGCTTATATGGTTTTCTCTACCCCGCCCTAATCGACTGAACTAGCAAATCTATGGGGCTAATTTTCATGTCAGAACAGTGATTACTTGTAGGCCTAATACTGAACTGTTTAACATGTAAACAACAACAACCCCTTACAAAAAACCCTAATCGAAGCTCATCTCTTCCAAAAAAGGCTGACAGCAGCATGAACAACGCTGCTCAGAATGTCCACCTCTGATCCCTGCTCAGTGCCGAACTTTTGACACTTGCTCATCTTGCCGCTGTTCGCTACGTCATGATCGCAAGTTTCAGACTACAAAATGCTGCTGCGCTCACTCCTCAGGCATTTCAGCACATTTCTTAGGCAAAATTCAATGAATGTCTGAAAGTTGATATATGTAGTGGCAAACGTCTGGAAACAAAAATATTTCTCCATACTTTTTCAGACCTGGAAAACACTAAAATCAAATTCCATACTTTTCCATAGTGCGTAGGAACCCTGGTAAAGTGCTAAACGGAACACTTTTACATACTTAAAATATAGTAAGTTTCATTCTACTAAGTGAAACGGCACCAGATTTACCCCAGACACCCATAAACCCCTTCTGCACACATTACACCCCTCAGATAGGACAAATATCATAGACATAAGGTACACGTCTGTATTTAAATGGGTCTATATAATGTGAAACCAAATGATGTATAGTTTGCTTATTTGTTTAAACAGTTGGATAATGTTCTTCAGCACATCTGTCATGTTCCACCGCTGACAGAAAATACATTTAATTAAATCCAAAATAACTTTCTGATGTCTTCATAGCTAATTTATGAGGAACAGAAAGTTTAAGATGGACAAAAATAGTTATTTGATTTATATTGTGATACATATTGATATCGTTTGATGTGAAAAAAAATATTTTTTTCCATATCACCCAGTCCCACCTCAGACCTTTATGACTTTAATATCTTTGTGCCTACTGTTTTGGTCGAGATTTTTTTTCAGAATTCCACAAAGCCGAAGCAGCAAAAAGCAAAGCTGTTTCCGTGTTTGTTACTGCCATACTGTAACTGTGTGTGTGACTGGATTACCAGTGCCACCGCAGCATATCACTGGCATCGCAGAATACCTATGACACAAAACTGCAGCCATACCTGTGGCTTGTTTCCAGCAGCGGTCACAGGGAAATCCTGTTCCTACTGCCTTTGAGACGCAAGGGAGGCAACTAGTAAAAATAGTAAGTCCACTAATTGTGGCAGGACTAATTCTCAGTAAAATGCACTTATGTACTTATAAATATCAAATGTCAAAACAGTCATTTGGCAGTGAAATGGTCCCTATTTGTGTTTAATTTTTTTCTTATATGTGATATTACTGCTGTTCAGTTGAGCTTATTTGAAATGCAATATAAATTGTTGGTAGCTTAACTTACAAGAAATGCATCATTATAGGATCATCTTGTCCTTGTAGCATTACTGTCCTGTGGGAATCATGCATCTGTAAAAAAGGCAAGTTTTTGTGAACCCAGAAAATCCGGCCTGTTTTCATCTTTGTCTCACTAAATCTAAGGGAGGGCAAATCAAGAGCTCGCGGTTTGGGGAATGATATAAAGTAGATAAAATGGATGTACCACAAATATGCACAGCAGAGCTTGCGTATCCGTATTAAGTGACATTCCTCTGTTGACTTCTGTCTAGTCTAACCTGCCTTTCTATCTGCACATGAGAAAACCAGGGCTGGTATGGCTCAGTCAGTTGAACTATACTCACACTGCATCACCTTCACCTCTTTTCCCAGAGGCATCCACAGCCCCCTGGTGGGAGCATGGGCCAGGAAGTTCCTGGCTTCTTCATTTCCCGGTTCTGCAGGAATACAGTCCTCTGGTTTCTCCTCATGCTCCTGCAACCATCACTACTGTTGAACACGACTTATTATAAATTTATTTACAGTTTATTGTTAGTCACTAACTATGTCTTATTTTTGCCATTACCTTTATAAGTCCTGGAGGAGGTTTTTCATAGCTGCGTGAATAAAAAAGATAACTTATTTAATGTTACAGGTAAAGGCATCATGCAGGAACTAAGTTTCTTCTTCTTTTTTAATACAGAAAATACATGCATATCATTCAAAGTTTAATCGTTAAATAAAGGCTCGTTTTACTCACAAGGTCTCCACATGTTTTAGTTTTTGGACTTCTTGGTTAAGTTTTTTCGACTGTGTCTTGAGTTTTTCCAGGTCGTGTTTTGACGCCTTGTGCTTCTTGTGTTCCCTCCGCTCCTCCTTTTCTCTAGTCCGCTTTCTGTCCGACATTACCCCGATTTACGGACAAGATATGCGATCGAAAAACCATCCGTGGGCTAAAAGATTGCATTCACAGTGATTTTGTTAAGTTTTCTCGATGAGAAACAGAGCCATAACATGCTAAACCGCTGCTAGCTAGCAAACGCTTCAGTCAGTGGCGCTGCCGTACTTCCTGTGCAGACGGATCAGTAAAGTGAAAGTCGAGCGACACCTACAGGCCGTAGCCGGTATTACAACGGATCACAGTCAATCACAAAGCCTATTAATCCCAGGAGGAAATCATTGGGAGTGACAGTCACTCCATTCAAGTATAATATAAATTCAGCTGGGAAGAAATTATCAATGCAACATAAAATGAAAAAAAAAAAAGTATATAAAGCTCTGAATACACACACACACACACACACACACACACACGCACGCACACGCGCACACATATATTTAGATACACAGCCTTGGAGGAAAAAAAGCCCACAGAAAAATGATCACTTTCTCTGATTTTACCATTTATAGGTGTGTGTTTGAGTAAAATGAACACTTTTGTTTTATTCTCTAAACTACCGACAACATTTCTCCCAAATTCAAAATAAAAATATTGTTATTTAGAGCATGTATTTACAGAACATGACACATGGTCAAAATAACAAAAACATGCAGTGTTTTCACATCTAAATAATGTAAATAAAACCAGTTCATATTCATTTCTAAACAACACAATATTAATGTTGTAACGTGGGAAAAGTCCACACATCAGTATTTAATGGAATAATCCTGATTTTCAATAACAGCTTTCACATGTCTTGGCTCTGCACCGTTACTATTAATATAACTCATTTATGCAGCTCCTGTCAGAGAAATTCAAGAAGCTCAGTGATGTTTGGATGGCTTGGTCCATCCATGTTCCTCCAAATGTTTTCACAGTGGGTTCAGGTCTGCAGATCATTCTGGCCATGACAGGGTCTTCATCTGGTGGTCCGTCATCCACAGCTTTATGGACCTGCTGAGTCCAGGAGCATTGAACTGACAGAAGAACCAGTCCTCAGAGTTTGGGAACATCATCAGAGCAGGAGTCCAGTAGTTTTCAATAGTTATTTTTAGATTACAGTTACTTTTGTGGTACTAATAGAACTGTTTCTGCCTATTGTAAGAATATAATGAAGGTCACGGTAGTGGTGTTTACGATTCTCCTTCTTAAATAAGACATGGATCAGGTGTTTATTCAGTAGAATAAGGTGTGTTTGTGTTGGAATTCAACAGATATAGAAATGGAACAGCTAATAATAATGCTAATAATAATAATAGTAATAACAACAGTACTTTTCTATGAACTCATATTCAAAGTGGATCCATTATTCATTCATTCACACATTCAAACTGCAGACATGTTCATTTCAGAGGAAACTTCAGTTGTCTCTTAATTTTTTCCTGAACTGTATATATATATATATATATATATATATATATATATAAAACCTCCTGACACCCAGTAATGTATTTTTGACCTCTGTAGGGGACAAAGATTTCATGGTTTTACTTTAACAATAGTGTCTACTACAACGGACATTCCATAAAATTATAAACAAATAATAATAATAATAATATTACATATATCGGGAAAAAGTGTTACATTATTCAGTTTCTGACCAAGACAGTTGTTTAATGCAAAAAAGCTAGAACTTTGCTGGTTGTCAGGAAGATATATATATATATTTTTTCCATTCCTTATGTTGTTCTTTTTGTTTTGTTTTGTTTATGTCTTCGTATGACCACAAGGAGGCGACATAGCATTTCAAAGTGATGCTTGAAATGCAGCTTTTGTAATGACACGTTTTTAACCTCAAAGTGTTTATTGAAATGTATTATTTCACATCTTGGTCCTCTTTTTTTTTTTTTTTTTTTTTTTTTTACATGTTATTCCTTCACACATTGTATATTTGCAATTTAGACTGAATTCAGACTGTCAACTGCATAATAGGAACAAAAGTGACAAAATGTAGTGTTTTACAATTAAGCACATAATGAAATATAACCATTACAACATCAAACAATACATGTTCATTATTTTATCATATCTGCCCTTCTCCAGATGTTATGCAAGTGGTGTGCTGTAATTTTATATGAACTTTATACTGTACTGAGTTGACTGACCACAGTGGCAAGGCTGGAGTGAGCAAACATGAAGGAGGTGAAATCTGTTTGCTTTTCTATTTGCAGCACTTTTCAGTCAAAAGGTTCATTACCTCAACTTTAACCTGCTCTGGTCATTCAGAACACAGTGCAAATGACTGATATTATAACCTGGTTTAACAGATATGCAAACAGATTTACAAGGTCATTGTTTTTTTTCTTTGTCAAACCAGATGATTATTGGATTAAAATGTATAACCTGCAACACAATGTGTATAAATGCATAACATTATATTAATTCAACCACTTAAAATGTCCAGAGCAAAGATTATGAAGAAAAAACAAATATTTATGGCCTGTAGCTTTTTATGTGGTACTAACACTCTCACATTGTACATCCTATATAATACACCTGCGTTATGTAAATGCATCTAGACAAAAAAAAAAAGTATAAGTAAAGTATAATGACTGACCTAGTTTCCATTATCACATTATTCTGGTAACGCTCAGTACGAAGCCATGACCACAGGCATGACGGACAGTAATGTGATACCCGCTTAATCTACACTAAACACATAAATAGAGTCGGCAGTGAAAAGGAATGTAAATAATGTGCAAGTTCCAGTGAACACCTGAGCACATAAAGCTGCATGGGAAGAAATTAAGGATGGAAAAATGACCAAAAATTTACCAAGTGTATTTTTCTCATTTCTAGTCAAAATATCTTATCACACTTAAAATAAGATAGTGCCATAAAATTAAATTTAATTAAATTAAACAAGTGCTTAAAGAGTAACTTTTCAGTGAGATATAAGAACTTATTTTTAGACAATAGATCTAGAAAATCTTATTTCAGGAAACCTTATCAAGATCATTTTCACTTGTTCCATTAGCAGATTTTTTTTGTTTTTTTTTTTTTTGCTTGAATTAAACAAAACAACAAAAAATCTTCAATTATGCAAAAAAGAAAAAAAGAAAGAAAAAAATCATAATAAGCTGCCAACTCTTTACATTTTAAAAATGCTGTATTACTCTTATTTCATTAGTCTGTCATCATTCAAATAATAATAATAATAATTTAAAAATTATCCAGATAAATTGTACCATAATACAGAGTGAATTATATTGTGTTTGGATCAGAATTATAAACATATATCTCATCCTATCCCATCTCACATCCTATTTGTTTGTACCAGATCCATCACAGCTGACTTTTTTGGACCATTCTAATATTTATATTTAACTATATCATACCTTCTGCTCCATAAAGCACATGTAAATGCTGAGTAGGACACATATACGGTTCTTTAAGACATTTGCATTGGACTGAAATGCCAAATCATTATCAATGTTTATATATGTGACTGAAACGGGTCGACTAGTGCATCCCAAACGTTTCAACATTAATATATATTTTTTTCTTTTTTTTTTTGCATTTATTCTCATGGTTTACCACCTGAACCTCTAGCAGAGCAGAACCACTGGATGACCAAATGTCAGCTGGTGTTTGAGACACTTGGATCAAATCCTCCACATGCTTAAAGATAATGTTTAGTCGATAATGACTTCCTGGCTCCCACATGTTAACCCTTCGCTCTCAACCATCACGACCAGTCAGAACTGAACAGGCTTATTACACATTTTTTACACATTTTAATCCTCGCTTATCAGGGTCAGAATTTTTGTTTTGCAGATAACCTCAGAACATGTGAGTGTTACATCAACAGCAAACTGAGTGGGAGTCCGTTATGAGACGAGAAGCTTGTCCGAACAGAGGATAAATAAGAAGAGGGAGTTCGGTTGAGATCAGCATTTGGCATCGGATGCCCACGACATACTTCTACTCTGTGGGATTACTGGTGCACGACCTAGATTGCGGTTCCAGCCCTCCTGCCCTCCATTTTTCCCCCTCCCTCCTTCCTCTGACTAGTCAACAGATTACACACTGAGAGCGAGGCCGGCAGTCAGGCCCAGCTGCTGAGCATGTGACAGACTGAGTGACAAAGACTGAGGGAATGGACACAAAAGCACTTCTCTGTTTTCTCCTCTTCTAATCTTTTCCTTATGCTTTTGTGTAATTCAACTCCTTCCCTCCTCAGTGGAGCGGCTACATTTCCCTCAGGCTAGTCTGTGGACAGGCTGCAAAGTAATGTTTCCAGCCACAACACTTCATCTACCATGTGATGAAGACCAAATCATAGCTGAAGTTGATCCTATTTCCTTTATTTCTAACCAAGAGGAGAATAGGAGCTTGGCTGATTGTCCGCTGTTTTCTGGATTAACATCAGCCCCTGGTTTGTATTTACTGACTGTGTAAACTGCTGCAAGCATTAATCACACAACACTGTATTACGCAAAGGATCTTCCACATCATGTTTGCTCTACAGGTCAGTAATGCACTAGATGTCACAGATATCCTGACCTTATGTACCGCATTTCATCCATATTTCTATGCTACCGTTATGTAATCTGGCCCTATTGCAAATATTTAGATTATCCTGCGTAAAACTCTAATGACATGGCTTTAAGTTGGCTTTAAAATGACAGCCTGGAACAAAACCACAGGCAAAGTCAGGCTTAATGAATTGGCTCTTTTGGGGTAAAATCGCACTTAATATTAGATTTAGCTTCATCACCTTTGGCCTCTCACTCTTTTTCGTGTGTTCAGCATATGTCTGAGTGCCTTTTGTGAGATCCGGGCATATCTCTAGACAGTTGTTCTACCACTTGTTTACATGTAGACCAGGAGACACCATGGGAGACTGCTGCACAGAAGACACACTAATTTTAGCCCAAGCATTTCCATTTCCTTATGTGTCAGTATATGTTTATGTCATCGTTAGGTTAATGCCAACGTGTCATTACGGCCTTCCTGTTATTACACTTTGTATAGGGTTTTATCATCGGTGCTCATTTATTTGAAAATCTGAAAGAATGACTCTTGAGTTGAGGTTTTTTTTAATTTCCCAAATGAAAATATTAATTATGGACTTGTACAAACACCCAGTCTTTCACATCAAACACACAGAACCCCAACTGAAAGTCAGACTTTTTGAAACAAAAATACTAAAAACCAACTCAGTCATGTTGCCGGAGTTTTCCCACTTCCAAATAAATGTTACAGGACCTTAAAAAAAAACAAAAAAAACTTAAGGTCATTAACCTAGCGGCATCATTTCTAAACAACTGGTTCCAGGAACAACAAACCCCACGTATTGTAGCATATTTTGGCATCGATCCATCTGATGACATTATGTCTGTGCATGTGCTGATTTCAACACATCAATTATATCTATATATGTGCCAAGCTTATATATAGCTTATTATAATTTCATGAATAAAATGTGGTGGTGGAGGCTTCTCACTGGCCACAGCTTTGGTTGTAGTGTAATAACTGTTCACATACTGCAGTCACAATCAGAATTAGAATCAGAATCACAATTATAATCAGAATTAGAATTAGAATTAAAATCACAATTAGAATCAGAATCAGAATTAGAATTAGAATCACAATTAGAATCACAATTAGAAGTAAAATCAGAATCACAATTAGAATTAGGATCAGCTTTATTGGCCAAGTATGTGAACACATCCAAGGAATGTAGCTTCGGTTTTTTACATAGCTCACGGTATATATTTCCAACATAAACCCATACAACATGTGGACCTGAACATAATATAGATAAACAGTCCAATAGAGACAAAGACAACAATCGATTTAGATTTACAGTGAATGTATAATGTAATATATACAGACTGGAGTTTTTATACAATGAGTGGGTGTTTATGTGTATATTATTCACAGTGGGTTTTATATTGGAATGTGTACAGAAAGTGCAAATTGAAGTATTTATGTCTGTAAAAACATATGTCTATGTATAAATGATTGTAGTGCAAATACAGTTTTTACATAATGTAAATAACAGTCAAATCAAGTAAAAAGTCCCTGAAAAGCCACAGCCCAGGGACTTTTGTAAATATACGGTAGGTTTTTCTAGATATTTGTGTTATTAGTCAGCAGATCACCTCCTGTCGTTTGTTAGGTGCAGATCCAGCTGAAGGTGTTCTGGGGGCGTGGCCTCGGACCTAAGCGGATGAACGCGTCATCCTGACAGAAGCCTCCAGTCACGTCCCGCTCGTCCTCCTCGTCTCACACATCCTCCCTCCCCCACCCAAAACCACTATCACCTTGTTTACTCATTCATTCACAAAAGACTTTAGGAGGTGAAACAATCCATGTCAATAAGGTTAAGACCCACCAGTGGGGGTTTGGCTTGAACTGGGAGGTGGGAAAGTCCTGCGTCCTGGTTTAACGCGAGTTTTACGCATTAACTTGTGCCTGTTTCTGTATTAGTTCGTTTCATTATTGATGAAAAATAGGGATGAAACAGACCTAGAGGGGAAAAAAATCACGATCCCCCTCAATATTGATGGTAAAACTGAAAAATAAATAAATAAAAAATCCACAATCAAGTTATATAATATATGATTATAATTTTATGTTCCTCACCATCATCCTGTGGAAATAAAAACAACAACAACAATGTCATATTTTTTTCGATTAAGAGTATGAAAAAAGAGAAGTCTAAAGTCCCTGCACATTCAAAAGCAGATGTTAGAATGAAGTCAGGAACGATGAAACTGATTGAAAACAAATACGTGATTTAACTGTCGGGTTTCTGTGGTGGATAATTATATTTGCCTCAAAATATTCAGTGACTGAATGTGCATGTAATTCTTAAAAAAAAAAAAAAAAAAAAAGACTCGCCCCTGTGGCATGTTCTTGTAACTTCAAAATAAAAGCCCTGTGCTTCGGTCACGTTTTAAAGGTTATATTTTGCTTTTTAAATGGAATCATGCAAATATTCCCCTGTGGTCTACATAAACTGTAAATACTATGACTAGGTCTGAATTCTTCATTAGTTCAACCCATGACTGCTAAGAGCAGTGGTTCCTCCTAACCTTTTAATGACATCACGATGG
>JAPSES010072276.1:0-10908 GCA_029822895.1 Maxillicosta whitleyi | reverse complement strand
AAATTGGATCTTTTTTCTGATTATTTTTAATCATTCTACAAAATTATTTAACCATTAACAAGCCACCACCTATGGTCTGTTTTCATCTTCTTGGTCAGTCGGTGTCACCAGTAAGTGCAACTGACTGTTACCAGGCAGAGGTCATGAAAATACTGGGAAGAACTGAAAGCACTGCAGCAGCGAACAAAGCTGCTGCCAATTTTATCTACTATTTTAGACTGAAGGTGTTTCTCAGAAGCACATCAGTTTCACCTCTATAATCTCTGTTACTGATAAACAACTTCTATTAAGAAGTCAGAGTTACTTGTTTGTTCCATGGTAACATATTAGTACATGCCAGCAGCCCTCTGTTGAAAGCAGACTTTTATTTTTATGTTTAATTTACATTAGACTAAGAGCTAATACAACAGTCTAAATAAAATACCATCATAAAACTGGTTCCAGATCTTTAGATAACAATAAACAAACCCTATTATTATTCCCACACCATTATTTCTCCGTAAAGGTCTTTCAAACATCACAACATGCTAAGTGCGGACTGAATCTACTGTAAAGTAGGTCAGATGACTAGAAGTCAAAATATCTTTCAGTGCTGACATATTTTTATAGATTCCATTGAAATGCCATCTGTCATTCCCCCACCTTAAGCAGGGACTTTCTGAATGTCACTACCATGCCTTTCAGGTGACCTCTCCCTCTGCCATCCATCACAGCCAACTACAGTCAGCGTGTCCGTGCAGAGATTGAAGAGTCCACAGATGAATAGACCATTACTTTAAAATCAAGCTCATAACAGACTACCACACCTTTCTAGGATGAAGAACCTCTGAGATGCTTGTTTTGTCCATCTTCATATAGGTATATCTGGTATATTGACGGTTCTTTCTTTATAAACAGGACGGACATTCTTTTTTTTCCTTTCACATTTCTTATGCACACACTGACACAGGCTGGATCAGGATCTGTCAGATTTAGTGTCTCAAATAACTCATTCCATTTGCCTTTTGATGGCTTTCTGTCAGAACATCCAGAGCAGTGCTGATTGTGCTAATGATAATGTGTCATAGAGATATGTCCCATGTTAGCACGTGGCTGCCAGCCCAGAGACAAGGAGACACTACAGCCCGATGTTGTGTTGTGTTGTAGTAAGTGATTGATGACTCTCTCTGTTGTGGTGCTTTGATTAAGACTCCAGTGATTTATCACCACTGCTCACAATGTAATTAGACTCTATATATACACTCAACAAAATGTTGTCATGCTATATAATCCCAATGTGTGTGTATGTCTGTTTTTGTGGATGCACACTTGAGCTCATCTTCATGCATTATTACATTATACTGTGATGATGTACATCTAAATGCTTCTCAAGTCTGCCTGAACAGATTTCCCTGAACGCACATGGCCTCTGTTCACTTTTTGTATTAAAACAGGAAATGTGTGCAGGAAACGTGTTGCAAGTGAGGCATTTAAAATGATTTAATGTATGATGGATGTGTTTACCTTTAACTGAAATTGCCAGGAGTGTGCTCACTTCACTACTGCCAAGACACTATAAATAGATCTTATTTACTGTGAAAATGTTGGCATGCTGTGTTTGATGGTTCAGTAAGTTTTAGTTGATGTTGTTCTCTTTAGCTTTGTGAAAATACAAGATCCACTGCAAAATGTCATTGTTTCATACCAAGAACTACGTATTTACTAAGAGTGAACAATTGGTGCTTTGTCACTTATTGGATAATTAAAACTCTTTGGTTGGCTTCCACACTGCAATCTGTCTCACATGGAATTTCATTGTGGCTATCTTAAAATGGGTTGTTGAACATCACCAAGGTGTTCAACAACACGATCCATCTTCCTGGCTTGAGGGGTGTGGTGTCATTGCTGGTTTGCACTTTGTTCTTCCTGTTTCTGATGGGCAGAGCCCCATAGACGATTTGTGCTCGGCACTTCCTGTCTGCAGGGGTGGAGGACTCACTGTGACCTTGTTGCTCAAAGTTTTTCCCGCTATTTAGTCAGTAAAAGCTTTTCTAAGATATAGGTAACACTGAAGATGTGACCCAATATGTGCTTATAATGGAAACCACCGGACCCATAAAGCAAAATGACTCAATGAGGTTTAAATGCCTCTACTGTGCTGAAAACTACGTCAAGTACTCATATCCAGTTATATCAGCATATATTCATAGCTTAACCCATAAAGTCCCGGTGCTACTTTTGTGACAGTTCCCAAATTATTTTTCGTCTAGATTTAACCTTTCTTAAATATTTATCATTTTAAAGTAATAGCCTCTATATTTTGTAATTTTTCCAGTGAAAATCATGGATTCTCCTGTTTTTAATTTCTTGATCATGTAGATGTTCATGGAAACTCACATTAAAGGTTAGGGTTATTCTGTTAAAAAACAATCAAAACTGGAAAAAAGTATATCAATAAATTAACACAAAAATATGCATCTACATCCAACTCCATGGGTTTTACTGGTGAATCAATGTTGTTGAACGTCATAATGTTTTTATGTTGACTACAGAGCCTCTGAAAATCCAAATGGATCATTTCTGATGATCGTGAAAAGATGGCAAACTGCAATTTACACCATTATTATTTACATGTCTTGATAGGATTAGTGGGTCAGAATTTATTAAACATATTAGATCAGTGGCTGTTTGGGTCTTTATGAGTTAATGTAGACACTTTAACAATGTACTATAGGTTCAGTGCATATGTATGACTATAACAATAAAACTGCTTCTTTATATCTCATAACATACAAAACCATGCTGTATTTTTGCACTTTGTAGGTGCATTCATGTAAGAGTGATTTAATGCATTATCACGGCAAAACAACAACAAAAAATACAATGAAGAAACAGCAGAGGATTTGCTTAAATACATAAAAACTTAACTTGTCTCTCTAAGACTTTAAGACTTTAAAAAACTAACACTGGAAATTGGCACGTGAGCAGTTGATACAGTAAACAATGGAGGAAAAAAATAAATAAAATGAAGTGGGAAAAAATTCATATCCTTCCATCATCTGCTTGCTTAAGTTTCAGTGCAGCAGAGTTCCTGAGTTCCTGACAGACTGAGGTTTCTCATTCTTCACATGGTGGAGCACATACTGCTTATAACATGTTTTTGCGAAGACATATACTGCATATGAAGCAGGCCAGTCAAATGTCACAAGACAAACAACTGCATGACCCTTCAAACCCTTGTCTCCAGTGTTCCGATGTGTATCAGTGCAATGTTTAATATCAAGCATAATATATTTCTTCTATCAGACATTTGATCTCGCTCCGTGCCTTCCGAAGACAGCAGAGGAATTATTTGCAGGAGAACCTTAAGACAGAGGAACGGAAATTTCCCTCTGACTATTTCAACAGAGTTTATTCCTGCTTGCGCTTCCTATTTCCTGTCCTCCTCAACATGCTTCCTGCTCTGCCATTCCCACTGTTCCTCCATCACTATTGTCCCCGTCTTGCGAAGTGCAATGAGACATTGTGGAGACAACAACCAGTCTGTCAGCACACACATAAGAATTTCCTCAGTGGAGTGAAACATGCTTAGGAATGTCACCTTCAGTATGAATGGAAGAGTAGCTATGACAACTTATTGATATTTAGTCAACAAGGACAGTTTCTCCAGAATCTTCATAAATCCGAAGTCTGCAAAAATACATTTAAACGCATTTATTTTTAATGCTTGATAAAGACAGAATTATAGGTGCATGGTGTCGCTCATAGGTGTGTTTTATGTTGTTTCCTCCTGTTGTTTGCTGAAGGCGAAAATGTTGAAAATACATATAAATACATTAATAAATGACTAGAACTTAGGCACAGAAGAATAACGAAAGATAAGTGACACAATTCGATGAGAAAAGCAAGAAAATCCGTCAGGTAAATTGTGAAAAGATTTAAAACAAGTTGCTCTGTGGTGCTCATTTCTTCAGGCAACTCATTCTACATATTTGAGGTTTTGACCGGAGGGGTGGGGGGTGGGTTAGTGCCACTTCCAGGGACAAGCTCTGCCCCCCACTGGGAGAAGCTCTGCCCCCTTCTGAAATGTCCTGTTCAGCCTGCCAGAGCTGAAAGGACTCCGTTTGACTGTCATGGACACCACCCACTCCACCCTGCCCCAGTCCAACAATCCCGCCCCCACCCCCCGGTTCGGCAGCTGCCAAACAAGCAAAATGCCCACCTACATATCACATTCTGGTCACACCTCTGGTTTTGACTGTGAATGTAACTTTCAGCCATACGTGAGAAAAGGAAATAAAGGTTTATGGAGTTTATGCTTCTTGTTACTACAAGGTCATATGTTTATCATAAAGAGATGCCAAAAAGAGCCTCAAACTACACAGTAAGCTCTTAAAATCAACTCTAAATCAAACAGCAATCCTGGTTTGGCTTGGATTAAGCTGGAAATATTTGACACATCACTAATGTAGTGATCTTAACATAAAAGAATCAGGGCTCTAATTTGTTACTGAATCATGTGTACACAATATAACCTGAACAGGAGTGACAGTAAATATCATTTTAATATCATGTTTCAAGATAATAATAATAATAATAATAATGGATTTGATTTTTATAGCGCTGTTGTAGACACCGAAAGCGCTTTGCTTTATTGATTCATTATTCATTCGCTCTCACATTCCCCCTCTGGTGGTGGTAAACTATATTTGGTAGCTACAGCTGCAGACTGACAGAAGCGTGGCTGCCAATTCACACCTGTAACCACCACCAAAACATTCACAGGGACAAAGTCACAACAGATGGGTGACCTTCTCTACCTCCTAAGCCATGGCTCAGATATCCAAAGGAATGCATGTACAGAGAATAGAAGTGGGCCCACACGTATCCCTGTGGGACTTCATAACTGAAGAAATATGATGTGTTGCGTCTCCATTAATGTGGCTATTAATGAAGATAGAACCTGTTATTTGACAAGTATGAAGGGAATACAGGGAGATTATTTTAATGCTGTACTGCTCATTCCTCTCAGTCTGTAACAGGATGCTGTGATCTGACTGAGCACATCCTGACATTGGCAGACATTAAAATGTAATTAGTCACCCTGAAGAGGAGGGTCTCAGTGCTGTGAAGCTTACAGACACTGTTTTGAAACTTTTCCAAACATGACTGAGGAGACAGACTTGAAGCTTCCATAGCTGGGTGTATGAACCAGAGAGAGCACTATAGATGTCTCCTCTGTTACTGAGTCTGTTTACTGCTAATATTCATATAAAACAGTCACAGGAGATACGCTTTAGCATCCTCAATAAACCTGCAGGCCTCTCAAAGCATCTCAGCCCTTTGAGTTAAATTGCCTGTGAGAGTTGCATTTGTTTGAGTGACACTCACTATATAAAAAAAAGAACATATTTCATTGCAACAATAAATACTGAAATGTGAAATTGTCGTCTGGAGAAGCCACTCAAACAATGAATAATTTTTATGTGCACACATAACACTAATATCACATAATGAAAAGAGTTGTTAGCAATTTTATGTGTTTTTTCTTTTTTTTATTTGGGACATAAAAAGTGGCCAAGCATTAATAGCAGAGCCTGTTAGCTCAGAGTATGCACAATATTTTTCCTGTCCTACAATAAATATAGATGCATTCAAGCTGCACTGCAAAGAGTCATAATTTTTCACATGAATATGAACGTGTTACATCATTTAGCAACTATAATGACCATATGACTGAGTGTATTTTTATTAAACAATGCAGAATCTAGTACAGACATCATCATCAGACCAAGTGTGTCAGCATGAGGAAGTATCTTTACCCCAGGTGTTGCCTTCACTGCCCCACTAATCCTGCTAACACCAATTAAACTGATGTTACCACAGTCAGAGCATTAAAAATCACCTTAAAGAAATTCGTAGTTTTTGTTGAATGAAAAAATACAGGTTTGCAGATACCTCACTTTTAGCACAGGTATTTGTATTTTGATTTAAAATTACCATTTACTCTAGTAGTACTCATGGAATTATAGCATTTCTACTGCTAAAAGCACATGTGCTCAAACACATTTATTAAAATTAGGAAAACTCACATGATAATGTTAACATTTACACCTATACAGTTGCAAGTATTAGTATTAGAATCAGAATTGGAATTAGAATTGAAATGACAATTACAAAATGGAATATATTTAAAATTAGAATTGTAATTGTAATAATATAATTGGTATAAATTACTAACCGTACTAAAGTTAATATACAATAATGTTGTTGATTGAAGAAATACAGGACTGCTGGTACTCACTGTTCCTAGAAGTATGCGTATTTTAATTTCAAATGGGTTTTTATATAAATTAATGAAAAGACAATGAAAACATCTTTACAGAATAGCTATTGCTGATCATGTGTTTGTTGGTTTGTCATTATCATTGTCTCTGTAAAACAAACAGGTTCATACAAGGTCTGACTGAGCAGCGGAAACAGTGACTACAGCAAACACCAATATTTACTTTTCTATGGAGAAATACTCAGATGAATACATGCACATAATTATTATGCATGTATATGAATAATGCCTGAATGATTTTAGAGTTTAATGTCGTTGTTAAAATGATGTATTCTGAACCACATGGGCACAAACATGGGTATTAGAATTAGGAAGAGTGATGTTTGTAAGTTCCTGTAGCCCATAATGTCTCATGATAATGTTGAAATTTTATATTTGTAGAGGTGCAAGAATTAGATTTAGAATTAGAGTACAGTTGGATTTAGAATTTGAAACAGAGTAAAAGTTAAAGTTCAATATTCTTGGCAGTTCTTTCAGAAAGTCAAAGCTGTATATACATTCTGAACGTATTGCATATAAAGTAAAATGTTGTGGGCTTTTTAAAAAAAATGTTGATAATTACAGACTGTAGTTGAAAAACATCTAAAAAATATCAAAATCTTTAATTTCAAGTTAGAGTTAAATGTTATTTGTACAGTACAAATACCATGATGCTCTTAGTATGGATCAGTGCACACAACCACAATCACTAGGAAGACTGCTGACTTGACATTTGTCCAGAAGACACTCATTGACCCCCTCCACAAGCATGGGAAGCCAAATAAGATCATTGCTGAATGGGCTGGTTCTTCATAGATAGCTTGCAGGAACAGAGAAATGTGGTATAGAGAAAGGTGACAGTGATGACCACGGCCTGGAGGTGATTGTCAAATAAACATAATTGAAGAATTTGGGGGATTACATCTGGGATTACTCTAGTCTTTGTTTTCACTACTCAGATTGTGATGCATAATTTGAAATACTTTAAAGTACGAAGATAAAAGCCAGTTTTCTCATAGAATTTGTAAAAATGTTGATAATTTTGGGAGGAAGGTGATCAAGACTGGATTAGATTTGATCTGTAATAGATTTTCCAATGATTTGGCTGGTTCACAAACAACTTTAATTGAAAATGTTCTTTGATTAGTGTGTAAAAAATAATTTCTTTGTTGTTTCTTCTTTCTTAAGTGGGTATAGTTGTAATAAAATGTGCTTATATGTGGTTTTAAGACCCCATAACCTGGTCACTTGGAATTCAAATGGGGTCGCCTGCCATTTAACTGATAAAAAAAATTGCTGATAAAAAATATTTCTTGATTTCTTGATAATTCAATACACAATATATTACGATGGAGCATTAGGGCCATTCATGAAGGAGAAGATATTTTTTGATATGACGGGATTAAAGTCAACATGTCGACATTAAACTCAAAATTCTGAGAATAAAGTTGAAATTGGATGTCGATTTTAATCTTGATGGCTCAACTTTAAACTCGACATGTCCACATTAAACTTGGAAATGTCGAGAATAAAGTTGAAAGATTAAAGTCGACATCAAATTTAAATTTTAGGCAGGAATTTGTGATATTAGTCAAAAAAAAAAATTGGAACCACTGCTGTAATCCCTCAGGTTTTGGCTGGAAGGTTATACATGAACCTATGATGTAAATACAGTTCAGCTGGATCTGGGAATCAGCAAAGACCATCCTATCTGTGCTCAGACAGACATTTCTGAGTATTTATTAGTCTTATTTGGAGTCCTGGAGGAGAAGAAAACACACTCAGGTTTTGTAACCTCACCAAAACCTGGAAGAGACAGGTATTAGGTTATGGTTGGATAGATATGGAGCAAAGTCTTTGAGGCTTCGCTAGTGGCTCATCTGAACAGTAATCTGGACTGTCATAGATTTGAAGACAGGTTCTTTGTTCTCTGCATCATCTTCAAGTGATTAACGCTTCTATATATGCATTTGACGGGGACGGCTGGTGTAAATGAAGTGATGATGGAGTTTCGGTCGAATGATTTTATTCTTTCATTCTTTTTTCTCACCATCTTGTCTAGTTGATGCTGATGTTGACAGCAATAACTCTGTGTTTAAGAAAAAATGTAAATAAATGTTAGGTTAAAAGTAAAAGGAAAGTCCTCTCTCATTCTCTCTCTCTCTCTCTCTCTCTTTCTCTCTCACCCAAAGTGATAACTCCATCGTCTGTCACTGTCTCCTGGCATCACCCTGAGCGATTGCCATTCCTGACACCCGCCTGCTTATACCACTAACACACACAAATGCCCAGGAAATTAAATGCTCGCCGAGGTAATAAAGAGAGTAAATCCTGGTTGTGTTCTCTGCCGACAACCAGGGGTGTTGTGGGGGCAGGTATTACCATATTAAGCCAGGGCGGAGGGGATCACCGCTCAGCACTCCCTCATTACACCTCATCTGCCGAGGATTTAGTGCTGCTCCAAAAACAGCTTGGCTACAGCTGTTCTCTCAGTCTGTGTTGTTAGTGGGGTTAATGTGGCCAGGTCATTTAAGCCCCAACATAAAATTCTGAATGAAAACAAAACCTGCATTTATATTATTTTCTACAATTAACGTTGCTAATTGAATATGCTAAAATATGTATTCCGTACATTCTGCTGTATTTCAGCTTTTTGTAAACAGACATGACATCTAATGTATTAATCCATCAACATCAGAATACCGAATTAACCCACAAACCAACACTGCGTGAGAAATGTTAATTAATAAAATTATAGAGGTTCATATTTCTTTCCAATAACATAAATGTTAAACAGGATTAACAGATTAAATATTAGAATATGTGATTAGATTTTTTGGTTTTGGTTTGAGATATATTTCATATCCACTTTTATTAGTCGTTCATTTATTTGTGTATTTGGAGCCTAATAGTTTAAAAAGTATGAATTTGAAGCCTCCAAGTGCTGCAAAGTTATCTTTAGATTAATTTTGGTGAAAATCATGATGATTTCTACAATCTGTTTTTATTCATTATTAATTTGTTGCATCTATAACTAGTTACATCACAATATTTGCACATATAAGGTCAAAACTTCCGAAGAGCATTTCACAGAGAACAACATAATTGTTCAGCTGCAGTGGTTGTAGTAAAAACTGAAAATATGTCAGAACTTAGAACAGATTACCTAAAATGTTCAGTTGTTAGTTGCATTAATGAACACAAGTGGCTGAATAGGATGGAAAACACCAACAACATCCTGGAGGAGGTGGGGTGTGAAGTGGTTCATTTGGATTTAAAGGGCCAGCGCTCAAAGTGACCTTTCTGTTGTCATTAGTCAGAAATAATGTTGAAGATGGACCTGTGGAGTTGAATTAATGAAGAATTCAAACCCAAGCAAAGCATTTACAGTGTATGTAGACCACAGGGAAATGTTTTAAAATGTATAATTCCATTTAAAAAGCAAAATATCACTCCTTTAATAGAAGTTCTCATCTGTCTGTTCGGTCGCCAAGAGGACAGAATGGACAGCTTGCACATTGACTGCACCGTACATGATAAAAACCATTCACTTTGAACATATTTTCCCTCCTGATAACAGCTGCAGAGGAACAGATTAATAATGAAGGAGAAAATGAGATTATGCTGAGTCATTAAGTTTATAACTCTCTGAAGAAGGACATAATTGTTCTTCCAGTGATCATAATTGTTGGCGCAAAATCACCAGAATGCTGGATTATAAATGAAGCTGTCGAATGTTTTCCACCACTGGAGGCGGGAAAACTTTTGTGGTGAGAGTGCAAAGTCAGTTTACGAGATAATGACAGGAAAGGAAGGGAGAATGTACATCAAAAACAAAAAAAAAGTCAAAAGAGATGGTCAATCAGGATTTCTACCATACAAGGTAACTAACTTTTATTTCTTTGCCATCTTTACATGTTTCTTTCCTTTCCCATCTTACAAATTGCACTAAAGCTCATTGAATCAAATGCTGTAAAGGTCCCCTGCAGGTGTCTACCCTATTTCAAGTGCAAACTGCAGTACAAATGTGCACATAGGTATGTTTAACAACACTTTTTACACACACAACTGCATTAATGTCACTAGAAACCCTCGGTAAACAGCCTAGGGCGGCCCCACAGCTGGTTTGCTGATGTATCAATTTGCATTTTCCACATCATCTCCAAACATTCAATTGACCTGGCTGTTGGTGGTGTAAAGTAATCTATTGGCACAGCAGGGAATAAATGGTTGTCATTAGGATCAAGCTATATTATGAAGAAATTAATTTACCTTGGAGAATGGGAATTCTGTTTAGGTATTACCTTTTTGAACAAATAATGAATATGTATTGTGATACAGGTTTTGCAATAATGTATACTATAACAGTCTTAAAATATATTTTCATCTTGTCAGACATTGACAGTCATGCGTGGAAGCCTCTAGCCCAAAATACCCTGGTCTGTACCATATATGCACTATAGTGACTGTATATAGCTACAATGGAACAGTCTTAGGCTACTGTAAGCTTCTGTGTTTGTGTATGGCTGTAATACAAAAATATATTTCTTAGTCTGACAGTACACACAATACACATTATTGAAAATTTTAAAAATAAATTATAT
>JAPSES010072255.1:0-10909 GCA_029822895.1 Maxillicosta whitleyi | reverse complement strand
AATGCATCACCTAGCTTCTGTCCGCTGTTCTTCCTCTGGGATGAGCCCGTGGGCGTACCATACACGGCTCTGGGCGACGCTTATGACATTGTGATGTAGATAAGTTTGTCCTGCTCTGGTCCGCTCGTTTGTCTGTAGGTTAACCTTTCAATGACCAGTGAACCCATGTGGGTTGAATTTCACGTCTTAGGGTGCTGTGTACATATACTGCTTGTTGTGACCCACCACACTGTAAAAAGAGCTACTCAAAGTGGTTTTTAGCGGAAGGAGCTCTTTAAGAATCTCATATGTTATATATGAGGACCAACATCCAATGTACTTACACAAAAGTTTACAAATATACAAACTTTGGTCCACAATAGGATATTGAACACATCCTCTAACTAATGTGTTTCTGTTCATTTTTCAGTTACAGTGGTATCATAAAACTGTCCCAGCCTATATGTTCCAGTTTACTTAGAGTGGAATGAATTACATAACCACAGTCATTATAACATATTACAGATCAACAACACAGTAAATCAATGATTTCATTACAAAGTTGCTCAGCCTTACTACCATTTGTACAATCTGCTTATAGTTAATGATTGGTTAACTTCGACTGGATATGCAAAACAAACCAAGAGGCATAACAGCATCACTACCTTCATTAAGGCTTAATCAATGATGTAAATAATTATATTCACATTTGCTTTCCTTTACACTCCACCTGCAACTCTTCCAAACTACAAGCTCAGATCATTGCCAACCCCCTGAAGCATAATCATAGACCCCCTCCAATATTCATTAAGCCATTAACATTATGCTTGTGCTAATATAACACATGATACATGTCATTAGAGGCTTTAGATTCTGCAGATTTATATGGAACTCATGAGCTCTAAAGAACAGTCAAATTAAAGTCAAATTACGTCAAACATTATTCATATTCCTTTAGTCCTGGGATAACCAGTTATGATTTAAGTAGGTCTGGGTAGAGAACAGTTCCTCATCTACAGCATCATCACACCATCATGTTTAAGTTGCATTATTGATATACATTAATTAATTCAGCATATATATATATATTATAGTAGCATTGTCATTCTATCAACGTCTGCACTGTGTGAAGTCCACAACTTAAATCAAATGAAGAAATATGTAGTTCGATATAATTTCAACAATATTTTTTTATAATAAGTTTAGACTCTGGAGGGTTATTAACTCATACCTGGTGATTTCTTCTCTCAGCGCAGCAGGGTCCGGTGGGTAAAACTTGACACGCAGACACATGGTGAACGGTGGCTGGGCTGGCGAAAGACAACAAACATGATGGAGTTTGTGTCACTTTGTAAGTTTGAATCATGGAGAGGGTGGATATTCAAGCATGCCACTATACTTACATTTCATCTGTTTGGCAATTGACTTAGTAAACTCCAACCAATGCTGAAAAGAAGAGAGAAAGAGACGTGAAGACCTGTACTGTGAAACTGGGTCTTCAGCTGCTTACCTGTCAGTCTGGGCACTGATTGCTCAGCAGCTGCACATCAAGACTTCCAATCTATAGCTGGAAGGAACACTACAATTACTCCAATCTCATCTGTTTATTAGGCTCCCTCTAATGCAGTCACCATGCAGCGAGAGGTGAAGGAAAGCTGTTTGGAAGATAATCAGAAGAGTGCTGTTTTCTGTCAGACGGCTACACATTGTGAGTGTAAACTGGCTCTAATCAGTGAGTTGATGACAAGATTGGAAAAAGGATGAACGATCCTCACTGTAAGGTTGCGTGAAATGCAATCATGATTCATTATGAATGAGTCAGAGTCAGTCCTATGTTCCCCACTATCTATTGACGTGTTCCAATTTGCTCGGAGGTAGGAAGTTTCTAACATCCAACTGGATAAAATGGATTGGACAACCCGTTGAAGCCTCAGGGCCTCGTTGCAAAGTGGAGCCACATCAAACTACCCCAACCTTACTGCAAGCTACAACGGGACATTATTGGTGCATTTATTGGTGCTTTCCAAAGTCCTGGGGGGTAGAATATATCCAACCCAGAGTTAACTACATCCCACCACAAAGCATTCCAGGCAATCTGTGTTGAACATAAACAACAAATATGGAGGAATGCAGATCTAAGCTCCTATTTGCTTTCTTACTGTAGAGGCTTTTTGACTGTCAACAGTCCAGTGTTCTCATAAACACAAACAAGATGGAAGAGATGAAATGACATAAACATTGTGAAGTTTTTTTTTTCATTGTGAACTTGCCCACCATGTGCTGCTATTGTTGTAGTCAAGCACCACTTCACAACTAGGACCTCTGGCTTCGACGGGCGTTCCGATGCATTTTACCTTGTTGGATGTTGGAAAACTTCCCACCTCCCAGCACTTTGGAACACATCATAAGTTCCCCAGTCCAACATACATGATAGTAATGTAGTTCCATATGTAGGAACAAAGGCCTACAAACCATAATTGCAGGCAGTGGTGTTCCACTACTTTCACTTTCAGGGTTAACTCTAACCCTACATCAGCACTGTGGAACATAGGTACCAACCACACAGCTCCCAAAACAGTGAATTATAGTTTAACCAATTTTCCAATAATATTAAAAACAATGGAGGAACATTTTAGATTAATATGTTTCACAACAAAAAAGCAAAAACCTTTTGTGCTACAAGGTGAAATGAAAACACGAGCCCAGACCATAACTGTCACACATTCTCTATCGTCTCTGCTAAAGACAAAGGATATTTTTGATGATTTGTTAACTCAGAGTATTTGTGAAGTAGGTAACATGTTGGAGTCTCAGACGCATTCAGACTCATTCCCACTTGAATCCGAGAGTGCTTGAATAGCTTGAAACTCCATTCAAGCTGTGCTAATTCACAGATGCTGTGTTCGTTTCTGATTCATATTTATAGGCAAATGACTCTTGTCGGCTTGAACTGTTGCACCACAGGCCTGCATTACCAACCTGTCCCGACTATTTCTGAATATTATGACGGAACAAAGACTCATTAGACTGCAGAGACCTGGCATTTATGTTGAACAACCTTTAAGTAAAGTCTCTGTGCTTCTGAGGAGGATAATTCAATCTGCTTCTTCATCTATAGACTTTAAAAGGCAATATAAACACAGAAAGTGGCCACAGCTGGTTTCTGCTCCTTACATCAGCTTTGTGTATTTTTCTTGGTCCTTTAAGATTTGCTTTTGAAGTTTGTTATCAGTCTATCCTTTTGAACACAATTCTAGTCTCTATTATCTTTGACGTCCTTGAATGTATTTTAGAGGATCAGGCTGCTTCTGTTGTGTTTGTGCATAGTTTTAAATGAAAAGCAATAATATATAATAGATATTCACAAAAACACAATATCTAGTGTTACTGTCACTTCTACACAATACAGACACCTGTTTAAACCTACTAATAAGTTGTTGTTTTTTTAAAGTTACATCACCATTAAAGAAAACAGGCAATGGAGAAAGGCAGAGGAAGAATTTGTTCAGTTTCAATATAAAAAGATAAGTCATGGCTGCGGCACACAACTAAGTAGAAGTAAAAAGACGTCAGAGCCAAAAGAAGTGACTAAAGCATGATTCATAGTGTGGTGCAGTAACATTACTGATTTCAAAAGAATTAAATTAAACTGAAATTCAGTTAGATGTTATTAAAAATGAATACGTACCCTCTGCTTGTCTGGGTCGACATATCTAATGCCAAAGTAGTCTTTTTCCAGCAAGTTGAGATGATGGCAGATCAGGTCAAACAGGTACTGTCCCTTGGCATCCCGCTGAAAAACAGATAGTGTGGGGTTTTATTTTTAATGCACTAGCTATAAAACGATCCACATGCACACACAACAGCTTTTCTACTTTATAGAAAAGTCATTACAGCAAAACAGCTCTCATTATTAGTATGTCCACAATATGGAACAGCCAGTATAAATGGCAACACATGGATAAAGTCACATCAAAATAATGACTTTTTTCATTATGACGTCCATTTTTGGAGCCTCCGAGCAGTCGAAACGGCCACCAGAAAGTGTTTTAATATTTCACTACCCTCAAGGGAGATATATGAGGGCTATCAAATATTCATATTGAGGCAGCAGCCATCTGTGAAAGCTCTGAGAAATTTCTGCAGCAGAAAAAGACCTGGAAAAAGCAGTGATACAAGGTGTAGGCAAAGGAAGAGGCAGGCTAAAAAAGGAGAAGATTGCCTTATGCAATGCAGTGCAGTAAAATAAAATTACAAATAAATAACAGAAATCAGACATATTCCACACTTTCATTTTTAACAGCCTTGTAAAAGTTTGTTGGAAAAACTAGTGACAATATTGTGAAGATTTGCACTGTGGTCTGTAGATTAGGGATGACAATGGGCAGGAGGCCTAATATTGTGGCCATCACAGTTGAACCGAAGCTGCATAGACTATTACAAGACTATTATGGTTGTCTTTATACAAAAACACTCACTCACTGTTTGTTGATTGATGGTTTAGCCTAAACTGTGACAGTTCTTTAGAGCAGCTAAAAGTGATTTGAGGTTTTTCTAAAGCTGTTATTTGTCTAAAAACAGAGATAAGCTAACAGGGCTACAATGTAAACTATCACCTGATAATAGTTGTTCCATTGACCCTCGAAACTGCACGAATATAACTTGCGTGTAAAAATTTGCCTAATGGAAAATTTCACCCAAACTCTAATTTTTCGGTGAAAAGTTTTTTTGTTCTGGCAAGAGGTGGTTTTTCAGCCGCAGCAAAACTGGTATATTGCGCAAAACTGCAATGGAAAGACCTTTTTCCGTAACTACAGTCACATGAACAAAAAAACCTGGATGTTGACAGGCGTTTTAACAAGCGAAGAAGAAACATAACATGTGTGGATACACCAGGAAACCGAATCATTTTTTAATTTAGTATGAGATAGAGGGGTAATATATAATAATAATC
This sequence comes from Maxillicosta whitleyi, assembly GCA_029822895.1. Lineage (NCBI taxonomy): Eukaryota > Metazoa > Chordata > Actinopteri > Perciformes > Neosebastidae > Maxillicosta > Maxillicosta whitleyi. Next base: position 5,976 of record JAPSES010072255.1, on the reverse strand, counting down.
AAACTATCTGTAAATCAATGTGATATTCATGTTTGTCATCTCGTTTATGGAATGACTTCTCATGTCATTTTGCAATAATAAATAAATAAATATTGCATTTGTGATTTAATGGGGGGAAAAAATGACATTACACACTTGTGTTTTTTCAAGATTTAGTAAATATTGGTAAAGTTTTGCACAGATGTCCAATGGAAAAGCCATTAGTGATAAAACACAGTGTTCATCTGAAAAGAACCGTGAGTTTTTGCGTGAAAAAGAAAAGAATGACACCATAATATAGATGTGTGTAAAGAATGACCTTTATACTTTATTTAGTGAGTGATACAATCTGTGGCTAAAGAGCATTGATTTATTTATGTTTTTTGTAGCTGGAAGTGTGTTCTGGTATGTGACTTCCCCATACTGTTTAGAGAGGAACACCAATACTTCATATAACCCCTTTAAGGACAAAACTGCAACAGGACTGACACTGAATGAACAACAAAATATGACCCTGTAATTGGAGCTTTCGTTAACACTGCACAGGAAAAATTCAAATCTGAAGCGCGACGCATTCTAAAATAGTCTGTCATCGAAGCTGAAACTGCTGAAAAGCAGGTTCAAGAGCATAGGTCACTCCCAGAATGATTTCTTTAAGAAGAGAACCATTAAAGGAAGTTAGCAAATACTAGCAATTATTTAAAGATCATAAGCTAAGTGTTTAAATCTGGAGAACCCGGATGTGCTGGATAAATATTACACTGCAGATCAGATGTAAATATAAAGATGTCTGAGCACCATTGGTGTTCAGAGGCATACGATGTACAACTGAAGTTAATAGATGCATAAATACCAATAAATAGAATAACTATAGCTGGATTTTGCATTGGAGTATTTTTCTAAGCCTGAATAATGAGTGTCTGTACATTCAGTGCACGTTTACAGGTGTCATCACCAGATCTACATGATATAGCTTTTCCTCCTTCTGTGGCAAAGGACACTATAAAATATCCTACGGTGCCCTTTAGAAAGACTCTGCATTGACATACAGCAGAAGTGCACAGTCAGAGAAAGTCAGATACAGATATATGAGAACGGAAGGGGAAAAGAGAAGAGAAAGACAAAACCAAATACAGAGAGAGAGAAAACAAATGAAGGGGAGAGAGAGAACAAGCAAGGCCAGCTGACACTGATTAATCTGTTCTGATGCTGAACGCCACAGTAGAGTGTTAAAAAGAGAGGAGGGCAATACCTGCATTGAAAGATGCGGCCATTGTATGAGCTGTTTGTGGCGGCAAAGTCAGCTGAGGTGATTGCTGAAGAAGAATCTCTAAATAGAAACCTGTCCATGTGTATTTAGTCTAATTTGATGCAATATCTCAACAAGTCAAGGATGGATTGGTTTGAAAGTAAAGCCTGGGGATCTGACGCCAAATGTTGGCTGCTGAAAATAGGAAAGATGTATTTGCTTTGCATGTGACAGTTGTTAAGTTTAATTTACCAGCTCGGTCAACGTCTCTGGTTGTATGTAGGGCCATCAAATCATGCCCAGAGACATTACTCTAAGTGTGTAACTAACGATAAGAGTCTTTGGATATCAAAAATAAACCAAGGTTTCTGACTAATTCTCATTTGCAAATTATCAGTTGGAGTTGTATAGACGTTCATTGTGATGACGGAATAATCCTAGAGCCTGTGGTGATTCCCTGGTGGTTTTGTGCCACCAGCACAAATTATACATGCACTTCTTTCCCTTTTCATCTACTCCTTATCTGGTCAATTTTTCTAGTACTTCGTCCACAATTGGGTTTCTTTCTCATGAGCAAAGACCATCTCTTGGGAGACTGTTGACTGTAAGACTGCTCAAGATAATGATTATTTTCATTGTCGCTGAATCTGTCAATTACTTTCTCAGTTTATCAGCTAATGGTTTGGGCCATAAAATGCCAGAAATTTGTGGAAAAATCACTTTTTACATTTTACATTAAATCATCACCTTAATTAGAAACAGCGTGATGCTATAGTTTTAGATACGTTTTTCATTTATTCAGTGGACTTTTTTTTTTGTCTCCTACAGAGGACAAAAATGCATTGATGAGTCTCAGGAGGATATACCAAAACCCATGACGCCTTCTTGAATGGCTTGTTTGGTCTGAAACCCCAGTAATATTCAGGTATAGAAAAAATGTTTGCATTTAATCAGGTGGAGCTACAGTATATTGATGGTTTTTTAATCCATGAAATAAAATGTGAAAACTGAAATTGGTTATCAAAATAGCTGTTGTTTCAAAGGGCTGTATGTTATTTTATGTTATAGGCCTATTACAAAAAGGCCTACGAGGATCATTAGAGTGTTGTTGAATAAACAACTGAATTTATGCCAAAGATGGCAATGTATTGGGTTGTTAAAATATGAATTAAATACATTAATAGTAAAAATGAACTAGATACAGCTCTAAATGAAAACAATGGAGTTTGAAACTGAAATCGCATTGTTTCTTCTCTCTGGGTGTTTATGAGTCTTGTGAAAATATTAGTTGTTAGGGGTTATGTTACTGTGTTTGCTAAGTTTGATCCTTGGTTCAGACTAAACTGTGACATTTCTGACCTTTGTTCAATTTATTCCAAACAGATCTTTAGTGCAACTATGTAATGACGTAAACTGTACAGAAAACAGAGGTGATTTGTGGCCGTTTATTGTCTCAAAACAGAAATAAGCTAACAAAGCTATAATGTAAATGACTGGCTGTCAAAATAACCAGCTGTACATTTTTTATTTGACCAACAAAACTTGATAATAACAAAGTCCAGATAAATGTTGCATTCAACAATGAGTTGAACATTGGCCCTTAAACACTACCCCTTGAAACGGAGCTGCAGGGGATAGGGGCTGAAACCCTTCGAGACCTGTTACATCATCAGCAGTCACTGATGCTGCTTTAAACAAATGTGACATCTTTGTTTCCGAAAGAATTCCGTCAGCAGCTATAACATCTCTGTGGAATGGGCTTTTGTGGCTATCAAACTGCAGACATGCGATCTATAACACATTGAAATGGCATTAAACGGTCGATCAAATGATTAAGTTGCTTACAAAGAAAGTACCGGTACATTTGTGTCTTTCCTCTGCTACACTGCTGCACTTTTTGGTTCTGTTTACCTCCATCTTGCCGATGATTGGAACAGAATTATGGGAGATTTCTCATACCCTTCTGTTTGTAGTGTGGTCCTCTGTTTTGAGGGCCAAACAGCCCTCCCCATTAGCCTTTACCCTCTGATTCATCAAGAATCGGGACACCCCTTCACATGAACGTGTAAAATGGATTGGTAGTGCTAAGAGGTGAATTGGGATTCAGACATTGTATTCAGGGAGTGACACAGTCTGTGGACAGGTAACATCAATTTCTTGGAGGTTTTAGTAACTGTGTGCTCTGGTATGCCACTAAATTCTTCTGTTGATAGACTGTTGGAAGATCAATACTATGTATAACCCTTTTAATATAGCGGTCAAAAACTAATCAAACATGAATCATTGAAACTCTAACTTTTTCTTCAACAGCCTGAGCCAGTGGTATGATTCACACTGAATAAAACACCTAAGATGAGGCTAAAATTAAATAAATAAATAAATAAAGCTTCAAGTGGTTTTAAGACAATCTTTAAGCTGCACCCAAAGCACGACCTGACCCAAACCTATCAACTCCACTTGTGTCAAGCTGTGCACTGGCCAGACATTTCCCAGGATGCACAGGTCAGACCCTCCCTCTCCTCTGTCAGTGTGTCTGTATGTCACTGTCACGACAGAGACCTTGACTTACCAGGACAGGCCTGCTGACTCGCCCAGTGGCAAAAAATAGAAACGCACACATCCACACACTATCACACACAGACACAAAACTCAGTCCGTCTTGTTCTATTATAAATGTCTGTGGTACACCTGTGAAATCTCTATATCCACAACATTTTCAGAGCTTGTACCTCCCACTCTCTCCATCTGCTGCTCACTGTAGTGTAAACTACAGCCATGCCCAAAAAACGCCTTCCCAATTCATCATGGTGTTACTGTGTGTTTCCTCCTATGAATTACCAGGGTTTGTGCCATACTATGCAGGATATTACAGGTGTGAACTTTCACTTGCTTCACAATTAAGATCAACATTTCTAGATGTGTCGTTGTGTCTCATGTGCTCAGTCTTCTATATTACAACACATGGCTGTTTCTTTTCTGAACTCCCTTATATTTGGTAAGTGGCAACAGACTAGAACAAAACAGTCTACACAACAGCTCAATAGAATGTAATTATTCTGCATTACAGGTATCATGTGTGATACTTAGCGACAACGGGTGGTGAAGTTCAATACCTCTATCCTGTCCTACAGTGGCATAGAAAGGCATAGAACAGACCCTTGTTACAGCCAGTGTATTTTTTTTAATCTGTTTTTTGCTAGTAAATTAAAGGACGAATGAAAAAAAAAGTCACCATCTACATTAAACAAAGCATAGAGGAGGCAGTATTTTCACATTTGGACTGGCCACCACAAAGTCCAGACCTGAGAAACTTTGTGATGCAGAGAAGACGTCATACACACTCCAATAATCAACACAAGATCTTGCCAAAACATTTCTGCAGCTCTGGACATACATAAATGGTATGACATTTATTATAAAATTGCATAAGCAATGGTAAACACAATGCTATGGTGCCTGCATCAAGTAATAAACGTTAAAAGGAATGCAATAAACTGGCGTGTCTGATAGTAATGCAGTGTAGCAATGAAGGCCATTTGCTAGAAAACAGATAAAGAGAGAATGGGAAATCTGTTCTGAGCTACTAGAGAAACATGGTGGTGCACTTTTTGTAACTAGATCCTCCTAAATTCCCCTAACCTTACACTGTTTCTTAAAAATCAGTCAATCAATCAATCACTCAGTAGGTCAGTCAGTTGCCAAGGGCAAGCATGTTCTGCTCAGTTGAGATTTCTTAATGTTACTGCAAATGTTTTACTATTGGTGGGTCTACAGTGAAAAAACATCAAAAGTGCTTACTATTTAGAGATGCTTTTAATATACTTAAATTGAGATGCTATGTATGTGTTCTTTTCTCAAAAAACAATCTTCCACTGCAGAGACATTAAGCAACCCCCCCCCCCTTTTTTTTTTTTTTAATTTTGTTACTGATTAAATCTATCCCAGCATTAGCATAAACATCTTATTTAGACATGGTTAGATCCTGCATATTTTCTTAAAATCACATAACTAAAGAAAACATTCTTAACACGATTATATTCTTTTACATTCAAAGGACAGAGGACGTATGAGGTGATGTAAACAAAACTGAATTTAATTTAATGCTTGATAAATAAAACATTTTTCAGGAAATTCCTTTTCATAGTGTGTAATATAAACAAATGTGTGTCCTCAGTGTCTGTGTGAGTTCAGTGTGAAAAATGCAAAGCATGTATTCTTCAACAGTGTATTGCACTAAGAAGTGTGAATATTCATTGGAATTCTTTTATGAATTTCACATTATGATGCATCTTTGTATCCAGGAATTTCCACATCTATATGTTAGTCTTTCATTTCGAGTATTTAGCCCTTTTTACACAGCACTTCTATTACAGGAGTATTTTGCCTTCATTCCAGAATGGCATCTGTGTAAATGAAATGGTGGCTTCATTTGGCCCCTGTGCTGGGGGGATTAAAAATGAGCATGGGCTATGTACAGTAAACAAACATATCAACACAACCAGAAAGATGTCAAACTGGGGAGATGCAGAGATCCGTGAACTGTTGTCACTTCGGGCAGAGAACTCTATCCACTCTAACATTTGTGGAACGGTGAAAGACTCCGGCGAGATTAGCAACACCTGAAACATGCTCTGGGTATTGTTGACGTGGAAGTGATATGTCACAATATACGCTGCATCATCACCCCTTTGATTCCGGATTGCAGGTCCACTGCGTAAAAGTCCAGCCTCATCTCACCTTTTTTCCGG
>JAPSES010072244.1:0-10909 GCA_029822895.1 Maxillicosta whitleyi | reverse complement strand
TAAAATAGATAAAAACAAATGTGGGAGTAATATTGTGGGGTGTCAGTCACAATATGTGGGGGAACTGTGCTGCTTGGAGGAGGTTTTTGCTCTCTGAGTGCTTTTCTAGTTATCATTATTATTATTTTGTTACATGTATTTATGTCATTCATATATTGTATTTAATACCAAAACAGTCCTCAAAAACATTTTCAGTCTTTTTGTTACCACATGAGTTGATGTGTGCTTTGGTCTAGTTGTAAAATTCAGATTCAGGATACTTTACTAATCCTAGAGGAAACTGTTGTGTGTTACAGTTGATCCATACAAGTATGAGAGAAAATAAAATATTTTACATAAATATATACCAAAAACACCATTAGAAGAACAGTTTGTACTATGTGTACAAGACAAATATTATCAATATGATGAGTAAAAGAAATATATATATATATATATATGAATAAATGTGAAAAATGTTAGTGTGTGATTACAATCATGTGGTTATACGTTGGAATTATACAGCCTGATGGTTATGAGCAGGAATGATTTCCTGTGTCTTTCAGTGGTGCATTAAAGTAGCTGTCATTTAGCATAAACATTAGTATCATTTAGCATATAGCGACTGGGTAGCTCAGTGGTTAACGCCACTGACTTTGGTGCGAAAGATCCCTTGGGAAAGGTTCTTTACGCTATAGATCCCGCCACAAGGGGGCACAAGCCCCATTGTGCTGGTTCCAAACCCGGTTGTGTCAGGAAGGGCATCCGACGTAAAAACCTGCATCAAATCAACACGCAAAGATGATTCGCTGTGGCGACCCCGAAAAGGAAAAGCCGAAAGAAATTGTCATTAGTATCATTTAGCATAAACATTAGTATCATTTAGCATAAACATTAGTATCATTTAGCATAAACATTAGTATAAATGAGTTTAAAATAGGATTGTCAATAGAGTAATCACAGTACTTTTAAATGTTAGTGAGTCGTTGATTCTCACAATGGCCACTTGACTAACGTACAGGGTGTTCCGTCTCAGATTAGTTTTTTCTACCACAGGGTCACTACACGTGCAGTTAAAGGTTCATCTACTATAAGTGAACGACTGCCAAGCTCCAGGAGAGCTCAGTGAACCAGGCAGTGTTCCAGTTTATACCAAAGAAGAAGTGAGTGTTAGAGCTGGACAAAGTAAGAAACCAAAAAGTTCTCACTTCCATGTAAAATAGTTTTTTTCACCTTGTCATAGTCAAAGTGTGTCTGATCTGTCAATTTATCGGTGCTATTCCGAAGAAGGCCCTTTGGAAGTGTTCAGAAAAACAACCCTGACGTCCATCTAAACAGTGAGCTGAATCGCTGACATAAACGGTTCATATTTATGACAGGATACCCCAGGTTAGACCCGTCCTCCAAAATGAAGGAAGTAAGATTTAAACGTCTGACGGACAATGTTTGGGACACTCTTTTCATATTTCTGAATACAACCCCGTGTGTATCAGCCCGACTTCTGCAGGTTTAGGTCGTTCACTGTTGTAAGTCAGATGTTTATCGAGACATGAACCCGTGCTGTGACAAATGTTCATCAGGTGACAGCTCCCTCATTCACATGTTTTGGTCATGTCCTGCCCTTGGAAAACTCTGGAAAGATGTGTTTCAAACCAGAGACATTTTTATTGTCTGTCATTTTGACGGACAGGCTCATAAAAATGATGCCGTAGCACATTATTATCCGTCATTTCAAATTAAATTTTTAATGAGACCTTTAGTAGTGTTTAATGTTCCAAGACATCTCAATGATGATACCACTGTTACTTGTCCTGTTTACCAATACCATCACATTTACTGGACTTTTTAAAATAATAAGCACACTCAACTGGGTTGACATTTTGCACTAGCCAAGTATAATTTTGGTTAAAGTCAGCTGAACAATGAGACAAGACTTGACAATGACTGATTAACACACACACTTGCCATCAACCAGACAGGGGGGTCTACAACAGGTGACCTAATTGGAGGGAGGGGGGCATTTGACAGAAATACTGATGTTGGTCCTGCATGGGTCCACTTAAGTCCCGCAACCCTGTGATTAAACAAACTGTCTATAGAGTAACTGACTTTTAAGGGCTTAAGTTTGAGCTAAAACATACACCATCAATGCTGTCCCCCCCAAAAATGTTTTTTTTTAACCTGTCTCTGCATGTTTTTGAGGGTTACCCGTCGGTCACCTGACTCGGTACAGAACTCTATGGTGTTGTATTCAGCGTAGTTGTGAACGGTGGTGCTGTAGGCTTACATACAGGTTGGACATTATGGACTGTTGGATACCTTGTTAAGAGACAGGCAGACCAGCAGGTTCTGTTCACTGTGTTGTGTCAACCTTTCGTTGGTAGATTACCCTCAGTATTTTAATCTCTCAAAATGATGGACAGCCTTCAGAAATTTCCATCATCTTTAAAAAAATATATATATATCAGTTACGGAATATTTTTGGTTAACATGACCTCTGTTTCAAACATGTCCATCCTTGGTGCTGGGGAGGGGTGGGGGTGGGGTCATATAATTTTAATCTTTTCTGGCTAGATGTGCAGTTTTAAGCCGATGGAAAGGTGCTGTCCCACCCACTCATGCTTAGTGGTTGCAGGACCTCATTGGTTAAAATACTGGGACGTTTATGACTCACTTCCACAACTTCCAAAACCCTCTGACTTCTGCAAACTCCAAAGTGAGGTACACCCATAAGGATTTTCTAAATCTGAAGATGTTTTTTTTTTTTTTTATCTGTTACAGACCCCACACATAGAGATAAAAAAATCAAACATTGAACTGTTTTGATGGTACTGTGTGTGGTTTATTCCTATAATCTCAACACAGCACACCACACACATAGCAATTCTGTCCCACCACCCATCTAGAATCTAGTCCTCCAAAAACCTCCAAACGTGATCTAACAAAACAAAGAACAAACATCGCAACAACCGGAAACCACAACACGCAACATGGAAGAGAACATACGAGAGGAGGGAATGATGGTTTTCTAAGAACTGTTTTTAATTAAAAAATCCAGAATTTCTGAAGTCCACCGAACTTTATGTTTCAGATCAGCCATACTTGTTTTTATTTTTTGCTTCTTTGTTCAGTCAGTTCGCTTCTTGACAGGCTACATTCGGTTTCATGTCACAATTCATAGTCATGACTTGGAATTTACTAACTTTCCCCACAAATGAAGATTTTTTTGGTTGTAAATATTTAACAACTTTAGTACTTACGATTGTCAGCCCCAAACTGTTTTGGAGACAGTTATTGGGACAAATTCACTCTTAACAGGCCACAGGATGATCTCATAAAACATAAGAAAATCTGGTTAGGAAGACAAACACAATTATGTTTATGTGTGTACCCCACTTAACCCAACACTCAGCTCATTATTTATTGTATCAGGTGGGGCTCTAAAGGCAGTAAATCAATGGTCCTTGTTTTTTTTTCTTTTTTTCTTGTTTGTTGGGAGTTTGTTTATTGTATTGAAAATTTTTATTTTTATTTCAACATGTACTGTAGCTTTTCTGTCACACCAGAAAAACAAAACATATATGTGTGTGTGTGTGTGTGTGTGTGTGTGTGTGTGTGTGTGTGTGTGTGTGTGTATGTATGTGTGTGTGTGTGTGTGTGAGCTGAGAAATGAACAGTTTACACCCTCAGATCTATGTATCTTAAAACAAAAGTCACTCAAACTGAAAAAGTCTGGGCACCCTCGGTCTAACATAAGTGAAAATTACTATTAAAAGAAAATAATTGCATATTTGTTCAGTTGGTACATCTCTGTCTCTTCAGTTGTAGACTGTTATCAGTGGCTTGGCGTGGGTTTCCATCTTCTTGGTAATTCTTCTTAATTCTCAACTGGACTGGTTTAGCTCTTCTGAAAATGTTTCGTCTCTCATCCAAGACTTCTTCAGACTTAAGTCCAGTTTCCCTCAACAGTTATAAGAACTGAAGGAGTCTATTGGATGAGGTATGAAACATTTTTACAAAACCTAAACCAGTCAAGTTGAACCAAAAAGAACGATGGCCCGGGCAAATGAGAACCTGCACACACATGGTTTTCATTACACACAGTAAAAGTTCATACATTAACCCTATAATGCCAAATGTATCATATTTGATACATGAGTTTTAAAGCCCTCTACATGATCCGTGTGATATTTGTTTTCTTGAAAATCTGTATGTTTACAATTAGATACTAGTAATACACAGATAATCCACCAGGGGGGAGGAATTTGTTTGCCAGTGGCCTTTCCAATGACACTACAATAGTGTCATTAATTAGGAAGGACGCAGAACTTTGACAATTTTGAGCAGGAATGACCAATTTGTTAAACATTTTTCTGTTATATTATGTTTTTATTTGTTCAAAAATAATATTTGAGCATTGAGACCCAATGTATCAAATATGCTACAGAACTGAAACTCATACATGAAAATTGATATTTGAAAATATTTTTGAGATTGTTCAGAAGGACCTATAACAGCTGCAGTTTCAACGAATTCGAATTTTCTGTCAGTGATTTAATGGTTCAGGCTTTAACGGAAGTCATTGTATTTTTATAGGGTACATGTTACCTGCTGAAGGTTGTAGATTTAAATGCTTCTATTTTTCTCAAAAATATTTGACTGTAGTAGATTTTCTAGTTGAAAGAGTAAAGTTGGTTGGAGTCACATTACAAGTTCACCATAGTATGAGAAATTAGCTTCACGAGCTGTGGTTCATGAGGATTTTTGTCATGAAATACAAGTGGAAATTGCAGCAGGAGCAGGTGCAGACTCACTGTACATTCAGGAGTCAGCCCTGTGTTTCCCACTCGTTAATGTAGTGCCTCATGTATGGATGACAGCTGATGAACCATAGTTACAGTTAGTGGTGTTTCACTAGTTTCACAGAGGGTTAGGGGTGGGGGTGAAGCCTGGGGCACAGGGGAACACAGATACAGTCACAGAAAAAAATAGTAGACCACCAAAAGTCATCAAAAAACAATATGTATGTAACCAAGTACTAACTCCTGTGTGTGTCATGTGACTAAAACAGACAGAAAAGAAAACATAGAATACCTAAAAGCAGTGTTTTTGTCAGTACAATGACATAGATATTAATGTAAGAACTGAAGTGTTTTTCTTTTTTTTAACCAAGAAAACAAAATGGATAGATATCAGCTATGAAATTAAACTCTATCATTGTTATTACCTACCGCGTCTGTTGGTTTGCTTGTTTGTTAGCAGGACTTGGCGGAGGTCTGCGCTCTACTGAGTGCCATTAGTTATCATTATATTTGTCCAAACAAATGTACCTGTAGTTGTACCAGGCATTAAAATGAACAAGAAATTGAAGAAAACAAGGGCTGTCTAATAATATTTTCCATGACTGTACACTCCCAGGACAGTGTAGTGGAGGATGTTATCTGTACGAGTAAATTAAAAGAAGTGTTGGTAAAGTGGACAGAGGGTTATGCTTTTGTTGAAAACACTCAGACACATTCCGTTTAGGTCCTGCAGTTGGTTTATTTCATGTCAATGGTCGGAATATTTTAAAAAGCACAATCAAATGGATTTCTCAGTATTTCTAGGTTTTTAATGAAACGACCTGCAACTGCAGACAGTGATGAAAGTGAGGCCAGAAAGAACAAATCAAGTGAAGACAAAAACACCAGATATTCTGCCTGATATTTTTGCAGAGAATAACCCTCCTCCCCCACCGCACATGGATCGTCTCATCTTAATTGTTATTTTCTTTCTAACTGCACTTTTTCTGTTTTACTTTTAACTATTAAAAAAGGAATGGAATTATATTTTTAATTATATTTAATCAATTAGAACAGTGATTTGTGAAACAAGCTCAGTCATTGAATGAATTAAATTCGTTCCGCGAGGTTCCTCTGTTTTTATACTGCGGCATGTTGTCCTTCCATCTGTCATAACATGTGCTATATAAATAAAGTTTTGCTTGTTTAGTTTGGAATTTAACTTGATTATATTTAACAACAGGGAACATAACACAATACATTTTGAGGAAAAGTCAAAAACTGCAGGGCTTCAGTATTAATGAAAGCATTTTAACCCTTTCATACACACTGGTCACTACAGTGGACAGTTGTTCTACAGCTGTTCTCTTGTATATTCATGTGTTTTGTTTTAGTTCCATATCAGCCGACACAGTGAACACTTGTGTATCATCCCATAATACACTGACATTCATACTGTTACTGTAACTATGCTGTTGTTCATAAACATCATCTGCACTAACATGTTTCAGTGTAAATTAATTGTTTGTTATTGTTATTAGACTGCAATTAATAGTTTTTTTTTTAAACAAAAAGACATCTTTTTTTTATATATTCTAATGTAAATGAAAATTTAAGAGAGGGTTTGCTCAATGTCAGGTGGTGCTAAAAATTGCATTGTTTTAGATAATTAGTAAGTTCTACATTTTATCAAGTATTCACAACAATATAGCCATTGTTTGGCCTATGGTTCTCACTCATGGTGCAGTTTAAAAAAAAACAAAACAAAATAAAACATTGCAATACACATTTTAAGTCATAACTAATACAAACACAACAACCCCGCTGACCTTCTGCACATGAAAATAACACATTTATAACAACATGTCCACTACCCATAATGCACTGCAACAAACGTGTCACAATATTATCTCCATGAAGTGACTAATGACAGGTATTAGTTTATGTTAAAATGTGAGAAAACATCAGATTAGCTGCTTAAAAATGTTTTTTTTTTTTTTTTTTCATAGTTTTCACACAGTAGTAAATGTGTTTCTTGGCTTCAAAAATGAAATGCATGGTGTCTGGCTGAATGGACATTTTTTTGCATCTCTGTGAAAAATAGGTCGTAAAAAATGTCAATTAAAATTGTCATTGTTTTTTTTTTAATGTCTAGAGGAATAAAAACACTCAGGAAAAACAATATTAATTGAAGGTGTCATAATTCATGCATGAAAGGGTTAATGCAAAGTTGGAAAAATAGATAAATCTTGGTGGTTTTAGTGTTAAAAACATGAAAAGTGAGCGGAGGGTAGTTTACAGTGTGTACTTGTGCTGACCTGAGGGAAGATAACAGGACAGAGGAAGACACAGTCCAACTAATTAAAGCACTGCAGCGATTTATTAATTTATTTTTATTTGTTTTACTTAATTTTTTCTTACCTTCATGTCTTTTTTTGCGGGCAATAAAACAAAAAAAAAAGTTATGATAACCTTTCAGGATATTGTAATTCAAGTGGTTTAAGAGGAACGACGAGGCTTCCTTTTGGCTTTGTTTTCAGGCAGCTTTAATGACCAGTTGCTGCCAAAGCTCCATCAGCTGCAGCAGCGCAGACTGGAGCTCACCACAGAAACAACATGGCAGCTCTCCCAACTATTGGCAGTGGAGCTACGAGATGGTTTAACTACAAGCTCCATGTACTCACTGGGTGTCGACTAGGAACGGGATGGTAGATTTAAAATTATTTTCAGATCAATAACGTTTTTAGGAATGCATGTTCATTCCTCGGCTTGTGAAAATGTGTAATCCACCAAGTAAATGTTTTATACGATGATTATTTCCAAAAGCACTTTTCCCTCTACATGTGATTTATCACCATTTATTATAATACTATCCACTGCATTTTACATTTTTCAGTGAAAAACAGGTGTTGTACCATATTTATTTCACTGACCATGTGCATGTTCAGAAAAGCTTCAAAGGTTAATAGAGCAGAGAAAAGCAGGGTTCTACGAGTTCAATTTAAGACTTTGTAAAGCCTTTTTAAAGGAGTGATATTTCACTTGTTTTTAATGGGATTATAATAATAATAATAATAACACCTTTTTTTATATAGCACCCTTTAAAAACTGAGTTACAAAGTGCTTCACAGACATAGTAAAAAGGGCACAACAGCAGGGAGCAAGATATAAACAGAGATACTAAAAACAGAAATAATAAAATACACTAAAATAAAAAAACACTTACTTAAATGCATAAGAAAACATGTCCCTGTGGTCTATTTAAACTCTAAATGCTCTACTTGGGTCCGAATTCTTCATTAATTCAACTCCACAGGTGTATCTTCAACACGATTTATGAAATATAGACCATGTTTATTAACAAACTCATGGGTAGCTCCCACGTGGGTATTAATAGTTCATTGTAAAAGTTTGTTTAGTATGATATTATAAAATTGTGTGGATTTAGTACAGAACAAGTTTTATGTGAACATAGGCCCACATACTAATTACTATATGTGTTCTATAGTAACAAAAACGCCTATCTGCAATATTTAAGGTCAAAATTAGCAAAAAACTGTAATATTACTGTATTTAACCTTGAAAAAAACAGGTCAAGGTCAAATCCAAGGTCACCAATGCAAAACCCACATATTAATTACTATATGTGTTCTATAGTAACAAATCTATCTGCAATATTTAAAGTCAAAATAGGACAAAAACATAAAATTAGGTCAATTCTGGACCCCTGTGACCTTGAAATTAGGTGGTTTGGAGCGCTGGCCCTTTAAATGCAAATGAGCCACTTCATGCCCCGCCTCCTCCAGGTTGTTGGCTGTGCTGTTTCTGTCCTGTTCAACCAACAACTGAACATTTTAGAAAATCAGCTCGAAGTTTGAACATATTTTCAGTACGAACTACAACCACTACTGTTGATAAACAATTATGTCGAACTCAGAGAAATGTTCGACAGAAGTCTGAACCTTATATGTGCAAATGTTGTGACGTAACTAGTTATAGACGTAACAAATTAAACTGAATTTTTTTTTTTTTGTTTATTTTGTTTCAAACAAAAGGGAAGAACTGAAACAATTCATGAACAGAAAGAGACAATGACAGAGCAGATACATGAAGTATTTTGCAAATTTCAGGGTTAAAAATAAAGTTAAATTTAAAAAAAAAAAAAAAAAAAGGAATTGTCAAGTACATCAGCCATAATAAAACACATTCAATGAGTATTTGAAAAGGGAGTGGGAAGAAGAAAATATTAAATCCACTCCCTCTGCCATTTATACAACATTAGACATTAAATTAGCTTCTTTAATGATAACGTTACTTCTATTCTGAGTCAAACTGAAAAAACAAGAGACTAATGAAAGACAAACAAGAATTTAAGAAGAATTAAAACAGGTTGTACAAATCCACTTGATTTTTGTCAAAGTTAATATAAAGAAAACTTCAAATCCAAACTTTAGGAACTATTAGGATCCAAATATGCAAATAAATGAACCACAGACTAATAAAAGTGGGTTTAGATAAATACGAGCCTTTTAGGACGACTTAGAACAGAATTTAATGCTCATTTCACAGCCTATATGAGGGGACGGTACCCTGCATGTTTTATAGTTTCCTCTTCCATCACACCTGAAAACCATTACATCGTTATCATTCTTCTGCAGAGCTGATGATGAGCTGATCATTAATTGAACCAGGTGTGATGGAAGAGGAACCATCTAAAACATGCAGGGTACCGACCCTCAGGGACTGGAGTTGCTTACCCCGGGCCTTTGTCATGGACATACTGGCAAAAATGTATGTGTGGCTCCTACAATTTAGGAAAATATATTTATTCACTCCAGCACCTGGATTTCCATCATTCCGAGATCAATCGATTTCTTGCAGAAGATGCAACGGACTTTTAAACATGTTCCTTCCGCTCGTATCGATCAGGTCAAGATCTTTTCTCCAACCAGGCCTTACTAAAGTTACTTACTTTTCACTTGTGAAGTTCCAAAAGTCCATTTTCTGTTGCGTGCGTGTTGTAATCGGGGGCTTCAGAGTTAACCATAATTGGTTCCTAATTTCAATATGAACTGTCAGGTTGGAACAGGTGGAACTGAGTCGACTAACGTTCTGTTCTTTGCAGCTTGAACAGACACTTCTAAACTATAAAACATTTAAAGACATGGGAACATAACTTAAGACCTACCATGTCCAACTGAACACCTTTTAAAGAAGGTATTAAATGTAGATTTGTAAATTCAAGACTTTTAAGATTCCACTGGATCCATGAAAAAAAAAAGTGAATATATTATTAAATGTACGTCATTTATCAAACTACATGAGTTTTACTGGTGAATCAATCTTTCAGAAGATGATGGTGTTATTTACATTCATAACAAAGTCTAAAGCTAATGTAAAGTGTATTTTACCTGAATTATTTCTGTTATTGATAGAATTAATGGTTCAAATCTTCTTAAATATCAGGACGTCCCTTTGCTCACTGGTTATGTCTGTCTGTGATGTTTGGGAATAAGCTTTATTGTCTTCATTGTATCAGAAAAAGAACGAGATGCTGCGTCTCAGTTTAGTTCTGTGGTTCTCTGTCTTTTTCCCCGTTTGGGGGAATGTTCCAGTCCAATCCTCATCCATTCTTCAAACCTAAACTCTTTTGCCATTTTTCAAAACCAAGAACGCACAGTACGGTCTTGTGAAGTCGGCCAGTACGGTCAGGGCTGGACTGGGCCATTTTTTCAGGCCGGGCATTTTTTACTTAGACCAGGCCACCAATTAATTAATTAATCAATCAATTAATTAATTAATTAATCAATTAATTAATTCAGGGTGGGTATGGCTGGGTATCAATCAAAATTTTTCAATACCGATACCAATACCTTCATTTCGATACAGGTTCCTGAACGGTACCTTTTTCGGTTCCTATTTTATATTAATTCCAGGGAAAAAAGAAAATTTCATTTCACATTCTATTCCACATACTGTTGTTTACTTTCTGTTATTCAAGTTATTTCCAAAAACTGAAAAGAACAACTGCACACCATATTATCATACTATCCGCGCACGCACGCACACACGCACACACACACACACACACACCAGAACTACTTGTCCAAATTTTACATAAATTTTTATTTAATCTCAATTATTAACAT
>JAPSES010072223.1:0-10910 GCA_029822895.1 Maxillicosta whitleyi | reverse complement strand
CATGTGACACATAAACAGTACCGCAGTGAACATGTGACACATAAACAGTACCGCAGTGAACATGTGACATATAAACATTCCCGCAGTGAACATGTGACGCATAAACA
The DNA here is from genome assembly GCA_029822895.1 of Maxillicosta whitleyi. Classification (NCBI taxonomy): domain Eukaryota; kingdom Metazoa; phylum Chordata; class Actinopteri; order Perciformes; family Neosebastidae; genus Maxillicosta; species Maxillicosta whitleyi. The sequence goes on along the minus strand of JAPSES010072223.1, from coordinate 10,803 downwards.
GTACCACATTGAACATTTGTCTTATCTCTTTTGTCTTGCTGCATATGAGCATTAGATGTTATGGTGTCCTTAAGGTTTGGCATGATTTTTTTTTTTTATTTGTCTCGTCCAGCATCATCACAACAGAATGTTAGTCTGGCTCCTTTTGGTTCCTAAACAAATTTGCTTTGCCAAGGGAGAATTCATAAAGTATATGAAACTTCTCTTGAGATATATATATATATATATTATATCATATCATGGGGAGACTTTCATATCTTCATCTGATATTTGTACTCTATATGACAGTGGGAAGTGAAATCAATTCTTTAGACTCCTATATTGAGCAATCTGTTCTCATGTTTTTGTTCCAATAAATGTTTCCTGCCTAACGTATCCAGACCGTCTTCAGAGTTGTCCTCAGCGTTCAGTGTCTTTCCTGAAATATTTCCCATCACCAGGGATAAATATTCCTAATCACCAATGCTTTCATACCTGTATATGTGCAAAGGCCGTGCACAAGTTTGTGGGATCTCAGGGGAAATGCTTACAAAGGCTCTCATTTTAGGCAATAAGCTAATTAAAGCGGTGCAGCAGATGGTGCAGACTTGGTCCGGACATAATGAGACGGTGAGTGGAGAGATGAACTGGACATGGCAGGACAGCTGTGAGGGGTTTGTGGAGCGACCAAAACGCAGGCATCTCCCAGACGCGATGCTTCGCTCCAGCCAAGAGAGTAGAATTACCCCGACAGTGAAAGTTTTCAGCAGATTTTTAAGAAGCATCTGGATCAGGCTGAGTTTACTTCCTTTTCACATGTGTTTGCAGAATAAGTTTTACTGGAAGTGACTAATGCCATTCCAGTAATAGTTTTTTTTTTTTTTTCACTGTTATGTTTTTTCCCCCTCCATTCCTAATCATGCAATCATGGCAGGTGGTTTTTTGGTAAACACCAAATTCTCGACACCTGTTGCCAGAGGGTTTTCCTGTTTGCCAACTCGTACCAACTCTAACCGACACAATGTCCCATTATCAGGAAAAAAAACCTGTGAAATAAACAACTGTAGCATTACCAAAGTGGGTGTTTTTTTTTTTTTTTTGCCTGGATAGATGTTAAGTGACACGCACAACAACAAAAAGCTCACAAAGCTAGAAATTCCTAGGGGCAAAGAAACACTTCGAACATCCCTTCTCTAAAACATGCTTCGGAGTATTTTGCCTCGTGCCAGGAAAAGGTCGAGAGCAGCAGAAGCCGGCGTTCGCAGGCATGAAGAGGTGAAGTTTGAGGATATCAGGCTGTACCTGGTGGAGAGGAAAATGGGCAGCAGCAGGAGAGGTTTTCTGACCCAGCTGGCCAGGTCGAAAGGCTTTATCGTAGAAGACATTCTCAGGTGGGGGAAAGCTTGCCATTTTGCTGCTCGCTCACTGCGCAGGGTTGGTGCCTAAAAGCTTTTCTGAATTTTAAGCTCAAGGGAACAAAGACGGATGTCAGAGGACGTACGGTGTTGTGTGGTTAGCCGGACTGGTTTGGTCTTGTGGTTTTTTGTTCCATTTTTCAAAGGCCTTTATTGCTGCCCTTATTAAATAAAAGGTCATAATATTAATAACGGAGAATGGCTGTACTGTCTGTTGGAGAAGCCTGCATTTTTGATGCTTAATTAACACTTTAACCGTTCAATATTTTATAGTCACCAGAAACATAAAAAAAAAGAGATATTACGCGTCTAATTAATAGCACTTAGATATTTTTAAAAAGGGAAAAGGAGAAAAATGTCAGAGCTTCTTTATAAATTCAAGGTCCCCAATTACTTAATCCCATTTTCTTAAAAAAAAACAAAAAAAAAAACCCACCTTTTTTTTTTTTTTTTTTTAAGAAGTTCAGGTCCAATTAGCACATTAGAGAGCCATTATTGTCTCATGAATACTTAATCAAGAATAGTTAGGGCATCTATCCTGTCTCTGCAGAGCCATAACTCTCAGATTCTACATAAATACATTCAGAGGGGAGAAGAAATAGGCTAAAGCAGCCAGAGCTCGTTGGCAAAATCATCTAGAAAACTAAAACCACAAGATGACAGGTAACAGTGCACATACAAACTTTTTAAAGAGATGAGTCGAAATCTTTTTTTTTTTTGTGAAAGTCACCCTTAAGGAGAGATGTTTTACGAGCTTGTTCTGTGCAGTGATGAATCATCTATTGTGTGATAATTGTTGAACCAGCATGGCTTCATCTTTTTTTTATTTTTTTCCTCTGTCTCTAATTGAAAGCATTTTTGATTCCCAAACTGTGCGCGCAGCAGAAGCCCTCTGCTTGATCCCCGCCACCAACGCCTCGAGTCTTTTCAGGCTGGTGGTACTGTTGATAAATCCTCCTGTTTTTAGGAGTTGACTTTTTTTTTTTTGTTGTTTTTTTACGTCTTCCGCTTTGGCCAGTTTTCACTTCCACTGGTTCACAGGTGTGTATTTTCCTCAGAGAACAGATTTGACTTTCAAAGGTACCTTAAGGTTAAAGTTAAGCATGTGAGTCAGTAGAGTATTTAGTCAATAAACCTGTCCTCGTGGATATAGTACAACCCAAGTGTGTGTGTGTGTGTGTGTGTGTTAAAATGCGTGTCTAAGTGTGCCTGCCAGCCGTACGCCAGCTTGGCCATGGCAGCATTCCCAGAAACACAGCTTGAGTGCTCCTACGGTTACACTTGGCTTGATACAATTGTTTGAAACCAACGACAGGAAGTAGAGCATGCCTGCTTCAAACTGACATTAATTCTGCAAACCGACAAAACTAATATCAGCGGCAGCTTGATAGCAACACCTCCCGTATCTAGTCTTACACTAGTTATAGGCACACTGCCTCGAACATATGGTCAGATATACTGTTTGTATTCCCTCTGTGGATAAAGGAATGGACTGGAACACACACACACACACACACACACACACACACGCCAGTCCAGTCTCTCCTCGTCCTATTTTCTAGTCTGATGCACATGAACATGGATCCAGATATCGACATGTTTGTCCTGGCTGATTGATGAGCTGCATTAAATGCCCTTTCACAGTTTTTTTTTTTTTTTTTTTTAGAAAACACACACAGGCTGTTATAACTTTAAAGCACAATTTACAATAAAATCATCACTCTAAGGTTAAACTCAAGGGCTGTGTGTGTGTTTTCATATCAGAATACTTTGGAAATTGTGTGTTACAGTACCTTTTATTCAAGTATAATAAACAGTAGCATCAAAGAAAGAACCAATTAAACAAAAAAAGATGAATATATATATATATATACACAAACATATCCAGGTTTACTGAGAAAAATGTCGATTAATTTAGTTCCTCTTTAGAATATTAGTGACTGCATTATGTTTACATTTGGTATGGGATATTTTGCATTTCCCTGTTCATGTGCAGTTATTATTATTAACCTGCATCTATGATCTGTGGACTCTTCAAGGTGCAAAACCTGGTTCATACTTTAGTTGCATGTTTTTCTATATATACAGTCACAGAAAAAAAATATTACACCATCAAAAGTCATCAAAAACAATGCTTATGCAATCAAGTACTAACACCTGTGTGCGTCATGTGACTAAAACAGATGGAAAAGAATGGGACTGTTTTTTATGAGTACAGTGGCAAATATATTGATATAAGAACTGAAGTGATTTTGGGTTTTAACAAGAAAACCATGTTAAATGGATAGATATCAGCTATGAAATTAAACAATTATGAGCTATTTTTGTTGTTTTTCACTATATTTGTCCAAACAAATGTACCTTTAATTGGACCAGGCATTAAAATGAACAAGAAACTGAAGAAAACAATGGCTGGTCTAATAATTTTTTCCGTGCCTGTATATATTATAGTACATTTCTATACGCTGCTGTCAAATGTCCTTGTTGTGCAACTAATAAAGCATTGTTTTATATCTTGTATATAATATCATACGAAGCCCCACCTGCGTATATGCATGTTAAATCTAGGAGTGTAAGAAAATATTGGTTCTGCGATATATCATTTTGCGATACTGTATCGATATTAAAAAGTATTTTTAGGTATTTATTCAAATACAGATATGGCGGCGGTCCATTTTTGTTTTTCTTTATTGTTTATATATTATTTAACAGTTTTATTAATTAATAGTTATTTGAAGTGTCCTAAAACTTTTTTTTACCGTCTGAGCAGCAGATGTTAGTTCATTTGTTGGGATTATGCAAAAATAATGTCATGATGTTATAAACTAATAGAATACAAACATTTGAGCAGGATCTTAAACTGTAATGACTGTAAAACAACAAACAAAAAAAAATTGCCTTTTAAAGTATTGCGATATATCGCATTGTGATTTGTATCGTATTGCCAGACTATTGCCAATACACACCCCTAATTAAATCCATATGAAACTACAAGATTTTGCCAAAAAAATAAATCTAATACATGCATTTTGGTCTCATGAGTGGCACCAGAAGAAACATAGTCAGAATAAATCATAGTTAATGTTACATTACTTTTGAACAGATATGATAATGATAGTCAAATATGAACCTATACACAGCCTTAGATCCTCAGGTGGTGGTGGGGGTTGTTATTCCAAACAAAGTGGGGGCTTAAATCAAAAGGTGACTGCCCCTTTTCCATCAGAGTCCCTCGACTTTGGAACAGCCTGCACCAGGAGATAAGGCTGCGGAGTCGGTGACATTTTTTAAATCACTTAAAATACATTTTTATAGACTTGGCTTTGTGTGATGTTGTCACCTCTGAATGACGAATATTTAATTTGATCCTGTTTTTAGCTATTTATTAATATTATCATACATGTTTATTATGGTTGCCCCTGTTTTTTTTGTCTTTGTTTACATCTTGCATCCTGTTCTCGTGTCCTTTTTACTATGTCTGTAAAGTGCTTTGTAGACCCAGTTTTTAAAGGTGCTGTAGAAATAAAGTTACTATTGTTGTTGTTACTATTAGAATGAGTGTCAGAAAAGGAGTCTGCACATAATCAAATGTAAAAGGCTGCTTTACTTTTACTTTTATGACTATAATGAATATGTTTACAGTACTTTTTAACAGTGCAGGTCTGTACAGTGTTGTTTATATAATGTTATATCTCCTTCACAGAGAATGTGCGAAACACTACAGTCTGTTCTGCGTATCTTTGATCTGGCTCTTTTTTTCCCCTCATTTGAAGGAACAGTAGGATATTTGTGGACGGGAAGAGGGTAGAAAGATGACTCAACCGAGTTCTCCATATCAAGGCTCGTTGACTTCTCCTTGTTCTTGTGTCTGGGCTGCGACTCCCACTGTTTCTGGGAAGCACAATCTGGTGCTGGGTTTGCACTCTTGCTGATTTGCATGTCAATCTGCCGTTCTGCATTCTGCGCAGCTACACGGGAGATAAGGATCTGAGTTCAGGGCTGGATTATATGGAGGTAAACATGCCATGAGAAGAGTGATCTTCAAACTTGTTCACACATAGTAACTCACACTCCTGTGAATTTGGAGGGAAATCAACCCCAGAGCTAAATCTGTATAAATGTGGTTAGACAGCTGCTCAGTCCATGTGAATCAAAGCTTGTGGAGATAATAGCCGTGTCCCAGAGACACCTGAAATGTTTGTTGGAGTGGCTCTTTCTCCGTGTCCTTGTGCGGGAAGGATGGACCGTGGACGTGGAGCAGATAGAGGATTAGTTTCGCCAGTGATTTGGCCAATTAGGTCTCGGCCCGAACTCTCCTGGGACACCCTTTAAGCAGTTGTTCCACTGATTTACCCAAGCCAGGAGAGAAGAAGAAGAAGAAGAAGAAGAGGAGGAGCATGCCAAGAGTAATTATTCACGGCTGGGCACCCTGATTGGGTATGGCAGTTAGACTCCACGGCTGGAAGCAGAAGGGAGGGGGCCCGTGGTAGGGGAGGGTCTGTGGTAGGGAAGGGTCTGTGGTGGAAGGTATCAGTGGAGCTGTTGAAGGCACCGGTTGAATGGTTCTGCTATCAAACAGTCAAGGGTCTCCAATGATTGTTGTTCTCCCCGCGTTTATCCCAAAACGGCACGAGTAAGACAATGGTGCTGAGGTCTGAGCTGCTTTTCAAAGGCATCATTGGAACCTCTGTCGTCTCCGAAGGCTGCTCAGACTAAGACAGGAGGAGCTGGTTTTGTTAAATCAAGCAGTGAAGGGAATCTTTCAGTCGACCAATTTAAAGGACACTGGGAGTTTATCTAATCCATGAACGTGGTAACGCGGTTGTATTCCAGAAAGAGGGTTTAGTGGAAACCAGAGATGGGATGGGTGGGGGCGGACGCACCCTGTTTGTGGTTCCAATAAAAGGGTCAATTTTAACCTTTTTTATAGGGCACACGCAGAAATACAGGTAGTCCTTGGTTTATGACGTACCCGACTTATGTTATTTAGACTTTACCACGCTGAAATCTCATCCGCCATTAGTGTACATATGTACTTTATACTGTACGTACAGTAAGTACAGTATCTTATTTTTTTTTAACTTTATTTCATTAATATGAAGTATAACACATGTATTTGGATAGTTATTTAGGGGTACTAAAGGGTTAATTCCGACTTCTGCGGAAATTCGGGTTACGTCGACAGCGTAGGAACAGAACTCGTTCGTAACCCGAGGACTACCTGTACTCTGAAATCCAAAATTACAGAGTATTAAAATAAACAGTGAAAAACTGAATTTCTAAAAATAAGATATATTCATTAACTTTAACTTTTATGTATAAAAATCAATCTTTATTTTTACTTTCCTTAATCTGAAATTTAGATCTGCACTGTTTCTTTTCATCTTAAAGTTTTTGTCAGTTTTATCTCTTTCATCTATTTTTTTTGTTTTATCTATTTTTTAATCTTTTATCTCATGCCTGTAATTTTTGTTGCTTCCCTGTTGTAATGTTTAAATGTTTTATGGAAAGCACTTTGAATTGTCTTGTGCTATAGAAATAAACCTCACCTTACCATATTTGCTTCCTTACCCAAAAAGGGCAAAAAAAAAAAAATCCCCAAAATGTATATATTAAAAAAATGCAAGAAAAACACATGTAAGGTGTCGGGAACATATTTTATAACCTTTTATTTTACAACATTAGAGCATAACTTTTTAAGCAACAATTACATTGTAATATTAGAAAACTGTGGACTCGCACCGAGGTGAATTTAAGGTTAATTTATTTGTTCACTGAATCGGAAATAATGTATTAAATACCGCTTTGACACAACAACACCGGACGCAGAGTTGTTGTTTCTGTTGGCGTATCCTGGTAGGTTCAGGAGCTCTTCAGGACTTCATTTGTCTGTATTAAACCCTGTATAACAGCAAGAAAATGTATGGTTTTCAGCGCCTCATAAGGTTCTGCAGAAGTGTCAAGTTGCCATTCCCTGTGGTACTGGACCTTCACAGACCGATCACCTCCTTCTCAACCTCTTTCCTTCTCCGTGGCAGTTGTCAGACTCATGCAGTGGGTGGAGTTCGACTCCGAACACGACCGAAGTTTCACTCTTTAAATTAACTCGGAGCAGCTGGAACTGAAAAGACTTTTCTCATCTCAGGGTTCATCAACTCAAGAGTTCAGGGTTAGAATTAGTACAACTTTTGTTAAACAAATCCAGTTTTGACTAAGCAGTGTTTGTGTTTGCAGCAATGATGTCACCCATGTGGTGTCAGAGGACAACCAGCCTTCACCTCTGTGGATGTGGTTAAGGGGGCGTGGCTTGAAGGAGCTGCCGAAGATGCACATCGTGGACATCAGCTGGTTTACAGAAAGCATGAGAGAGTCTCGACCTGTCGCTGTGGAGGCCAGGCATCGGATTCAGGTGCGTTATGTGTCACAAAACAGAAAAAAGGAAGTGGAAAGCCACTGTAGATGCTGCATAAAGGCTTATTTATTTTCTACGTCAGTGGTTTTCAAACTTTTTACAGTGGAGAACCCCCCGAAATATGTAACTTCAGCAATTTTAATTGAAAAATATAAGGCAAAATTTCTTCCTGTCCCAAATGGTTGTAAAGAAACAACACATATTTAACTTTAACACATTGAAAATAATAAAATCTTTATGAATAAATTTTGCGTGCAAAATGTAAAATGCCATTTTTCATCAATAAGATAAATAACTGAATCGGTCGTTTATGAATAAATGAGCGTTTCATCAACAAAAAATAATTACTTAGTTACTCAAATTAGCTCATCTTGAATAATATAAAATAAAAATGTTCTTAAAATGTTACCACAGCTGATGGGGCGGGGCTCTGACTTTTTTTTTTTCAATAGTGAAATTGAACAAAATCAGAAGTGCCATTTTTATTATTGCGTTTTCTATTTCGGCATTAATTGTCATTATTTACTTTGTGTTCAGAACATGATGACTTATTTAATGTATTTTTCCTGCAAAAATGTCAAGTACCCCTTCAGTTTGTCATGCGATTCTGTCAACTCTCCATATATTTTTTTTATTAATAACTTTTTAAAAAATTTTTTATTGTTATTTACTATTATTACAACTAATTTCAGGTGACCTCATTTGAATTCCATCCAACCCCACATGGGATCCCCACCCCAATGTAACAAGTAACTGCATCAATTTCTGAAATGTAAGGAGTAAAAAGTACAGATAACTGCCAAAAAATGTAGTAAAATCAAAGTATGCATTATTATTTTTTTACTGAAGTAAAGTACAAATGCAAAAAAAACGACTTAAGTACAGTAACAGAGTAAAAATACTGCCAACAGAGATGTTAAAAGAGGACATGTTCAGCTTCCCGTGTTACAAACGGCAGCAGCAGAAGTCCCTTTATTGGACAGGAGCGTCAGATAAACCCATGAGCACTTCAAGCTAAATGAAACTCACACATATGCGCTTCCCCCAGTGGATTGATCTGTCAGGACACGGCAGCATATGGACGCCAAGCAAAGAAATATGTCGCCTGCTTTAAATGGACTGTCTTTTCCTCCCACAGAGCATAAAAAAAAAAGCCCTGATGGAGTCACATTCACCAGACTCCATCAGTGTTTCCTCTTAACAGTGTGTGACGGCGTTCACAGCCGCGATGACACCCTCCACTCTCGCGGTTTGAAACTTGAAATATGCAACAAGACCCCGCGCGTCTTGAGTTTGCATTGTTTCCACATGGCCGCGTGAGCGAGGCGCGTCGGTCGCGTCATTAAACGACGAGGCTAATGATGCCACGCTGACATTTATTGACCCATCTCCCCAGGTAACCACAAAGCCACATCTCTGCTTGTTTTCTGATGCGTTCCCTCTTCCAACGAGGTAACGCGCGGTGGCATTTATGCGCACGCCGTTTCCAGTAGATTGTTTTTTATGAGTGATAAATCCATTTAAGGAGCTTCCATGTAGAGATAAAATATTCCCCAAACAGGCTACTTCTTGGGCACATTTGCCTGCGGCTTTTCTTGATAGCCTGGAAATGCAATGTATTTTACTATCATAAATATTCCACAGCAACTCAGGAAGGAAAGTATTAAAGCCATTGAAATGTAATATTTTCCATTACTTTGTGGCTTGCAGAGAAGCTGTTTAGGCCGTGTGAGTGAAGGGCTGGTAAAATGCAAGAATACACTGCTTGAAAAGGAATGGAAGTGAAAAAGATTGCAAAGATTGAGATGCATTCAGGGTTCGCATCTGGCCTCTGAACATGCATCTGTCGTTGCTCTTGTGTTCTCAGATGGGGTGGGGGGGGGGGACCGGATGTCAGAGCTCAAACCATTTACCACAATCGAATGTTTTTGTATGTTCCTGCAAAGCGTGGACAGCACTTCTGAGCCATGAATATTTCATACAAACATTTCTACATAGCATCAGAATGACAGTGTTTTCACCTCTCAGGGAGCATTTGGCATGAATGTAAATGTCACTTGTGCATAATCTTTTGGTTGGTTTTTAGTCCAAAGCCTGGTCTGGCATCTGTTGTCCGTCCGTCTTTCGTTGTCCGTAAACAATTTTTCAAGTTTTCTTTTTTTTTTTTTTTTTTTTTGTACTCAGAGCCAACATGCTTGTTTAGCGTCTTCCATCTTTATGGGTTGGTTCTGCTGCCCGTCGGTACTGGATCACCTGTCCATTTGTTAACTAGGGGCATGTTCAAAACATCGATACGGGGATATATCGTCACGGGCCCCAAATATACACTTATAAACCATAGTGCAATTAGGGGTGTAAGAAAATATCGATTCTGCAATATATCACGATATTTCATGATACTGCATCGATATTAAAAAGTTACTCAAGTGTAGATATGGTAGAGGTTCAGTTTTGTTTTTTTGTTTTTCTTTATTGTTTATAGCTTATTATTTAACACCGTTTTATTAAATAATGGTTATTTGAAGCATCCTAAAAGTCTCGCCGAGAGGCAGATGTTAGTTCATTAGTTGGGACCGCACAAAAATAATGTTATGATGTTAATTATGAACTAATAGAATATGAACATTTGAGCAGGATCTTAAAGTCTAATGACTGCAAAACAGTAACAGTATCGTGATATATCGTACCATGATCCTACTATTGTGATTTGTATCTTATTGACAGATTCTTGTCAATACACAGTGCAGTGCAATGTAAATAATAAGGGTGTCACGACACTGCAGACACTGATTGGTCAGACAGTTTTCTCTGTGATTGATTTACATAAATCGGATGCAGAAGTAGACAGTGAACGCAACGCACCTGGTCACTGCGCTCCCTCCACCCCACTAGGCTAAAATAAAATCCTAGTTAGAACCATGAACGCACCACATCAGAACCAGTTCACTTTTATTTTTATTATCAAACAGAAGCAGCAGACTGTTGTTACAGACTGGA
>JAPSES010072212.1:0-10910 GCA_029822895.1 Maxillicosta whitleyi | reverse complement strand
ACTAATGTAATGATGAAGTAATGGTACTAATGTAAGGAATGATGGAGTAATGGTACTAATGTAATGATGAAGTAATGGTACTAATGTAAGGAATGATGGAGTAATGGTACTAATGTAATGATGAAGTAATGATACTAATGTAAGGGATGATTAAGTAATGGTACTAATGCCTGATTTTCACTTAATAATCCAAAATACTGAGCATTGTATTAGAATAAATGGTGATAAATCAGATAAGAAAAAAATCATTTGGAAAATGACACAGACGTAGCACTGGGTCAATGTCACAGCAAAGACAGATGATACAATGTTTAGTTAAAAACAAAGAAAATGTTCACCCTTTTGAAAGTGTCCGACCTAATTCTGAGCAGCCAATTTGTGCACGTCGTTTTACTGCTCGTGAAATGGAGTGTGTGAAAGGTGCAGTAACTGGATAATCGGTATTGTTAACAATGCCATCAAGACAAAAGAGCACTCTAAGCAGCTCTGAACAAAGGTTATTGAAAAGTCGTAGTCAGGGGATGAATACGGAAAAAAAAAAAAAAAAAAAAAAAAAATCCAAGTCCCTGAACACATCGTGTTCTTCTACCATATTCATATTTCACTTCTTAAATGCACGACCACACATCTGCACTCCTCAGCCTGTGTAGTAATATATGCATATCTGGAATATACAACAAATAAGTAAAAAGTATTAAAAACAAAATAGCATTTCAGAAAAACTTATGAATATTGCAGATGCTATATGGGATCATCCAGACAGAGAAAAGGATAAGAGATCCTGAAAGCCTCTGGGAAATTCTGAAGGTGTGTAATATAACAAAAGATTAAGAAAATATCCAGACGGTCGACTCAAGAGAGTTGAAGATTTACTGAATTGGAATAGAGGTCATATTAAATACTGACTTTACCAGCAGAAGTGTGTGTGTTTCAACACTTAAAACTGGTTTCTAAATATCCACATATTTAATCTGCTGTATAAATATACATATGGTTCGGTCCCAGTATAAAGACTGAATGTTTTAACCCTTTCATGCATGATTTATGAGAACCTTCATCAAGAGTTTTATTCCACCTTAGGCACGAAAAACACTATGTGAGTGAGGTTTTTTTTTTCATGTGGTTACAAAAATGTCCAAAAATGAAGCAAAGGGAAGATGTATTTAAAACCCAATAGCAGAAAATTCTATGGAAACAGTGAAATAAAAAGCATTTTTAATGCTGCTAATCTGATGTTTTCTCACATTTTAGCATATTCTAATACTAGTTTTTACTCACTTCATGGAGATAACATACAAAAAAAAAACTACTTTATTTATTATTTTTTAAAAGAACAGTTAATTAAAGTCTAACATTATTAAGTTAATTTACACTGAAACATGTTAATGCAGATAATGTTTTTTAAGAACAGCAAAGTTACTGTAATGGTAAGTATAACTGCCCCTCTCCTGCCTTCATCATCATCATCATCACCACCACTTATTTATGCATATAGTTGTGATAGAGTCCATATGAACACCAGTTGTGCACAAATTGCATCCATGTGAAAGTTTGCAATTTTCCTTTAAAGGCAAAACCTCCAAAATTATGTCCTCCTATTGTAGAGGCTTGTGATTAGTGCAAAAATATGCAGAAATAGTGAATCAAAAAGTTATTAGAATTTTTTTTTTTTTTTTTTTAATCTTAGTTTTTTTGTTACAAGCCTGTACAAGTTTGAAAACTCATTTTTTCCATTTGTCCAACATGTTATATATTGATATGTTAGTGAGACTCTCCAGAAATGACTGGTGCAAAACATTTTTTAGATATGTATGGTCACAGAGTAATCACAATTTATGTTTTCACATTTCTTAGGTTTAAGTAACAAATTATACATCAAAAAGTAGGAAAGTTTTTTTTTTCAGATTTAATCTTAAACTGTTTCATTGCTGCTTTATTATTATTATTATTATTATAACCTTTATTTAATCAGGAAAAAAAGCTCATTGAGATGGAAAATCTTCCAAGACAGCAGCAGCAGAAGTTCGACAAAATAGAGCTCACAGCCATACACCCACACTCATGTTTTACAAGCACTATAGTGGACTTGTTCCTCTACAGCAATATTATTTATTTATAAAATTATTTATTTTATTATAGCAAAATAAAAAAAATATCATTTGGGTATACAGGCCTAAGATATCAGGATGCATATTGCATTTAATACCATGTACCAGGTACTAGATACATATCGTATCGTGAACCCTGTATCGCACAGGTGTCAAACAGGCGACCCGGGGGCCAAATCCGGCCCGCCAAAGGGTCTAATCTGGCCCTTGGGATGAATTTGTGAAATCCAAAAATTACACTGAAGATGTGATCATTAAATGGTGTCAAAATCATCTTAATTGAGGTTCCGCATATGATCTAAAGTGCGTCAGAACCAGTAGAATACTCTTATAATAACTTATAAATATTGACAACTTCAAATTTCTCTTTGCTTTATTGTATTGTTGGGTTAGACTATTTATATAATCTACTATCTATATAAACTAATTTTTTATTTAAAAAAGTGAATAAATATGAACCAAGGAGTATATGCAATTTTACCAAATATTCTGCTTATTACTAAATGTGTTGTGTATTTGTAATAGTTCTAATGCGCATGTGTAAATGATAAACTGATATTGTTAAAATTGTAATTACTTGTTGTTCTTAACACATTTCAAGTTCATATTCCAATTTTTAAGGAAACGTTATAGGTGTAAACATTATCATAATACAAATGTAACTTTTTTTCCCACTTAAGGTCATGTGAGGGGGAATATGGCCCCTGAACTAAAATGTGTTTGACACCCCTGCTGTATCGAATCGCGAGGTTATTGGCGATACCCACTCCAATTAAAAGCACTAAAATAGGACAACACAGGGGATACATTTTACAAGCAATATACTGTATATTAGTATGTTAGTGTCAGAAAAAAAGTGCCATCTTTCTAAACAATCCAGATGTACAGCTAATTTCAGTTTGCATGCAGACCCCTCTGTAGGTCCGGTACTAACGAAAGGGAAAAATACCTTTCATGTCTTTTAAACGACAATGTGCCAGTGCACCATCTGTACAGCGGCTGATTGCAGCAACCTACTAAACAGAAGGTTAATGTGGAACTGGGCCACAGCTTTCCTTCCAGGTTCACAAATAAACTGGCTGATGTTCAGTGTTTTCTCGTGTACTCCCTCCTGAAATCTCCACGTGGTCTCTCGTTATTAACTGAGAAGAGGATGCCCTCGTACGCAGACTTTTTTCCATGGAGGCTAACAGGGATACGATTGGATTTGAAGTGTGTTTAAGCAACAACGATGATAGTAACGCTGAAATTTTCCAGCGCAAAGATTACTTTATTTGTACGTCTCCAAATGTATGAGTTGCTTATCTCCTGGAGCACCATCTGACGGGGAGCTCTCACAGTAATTACAGTGGATTAGCTTTTGTCTACATGCTAAACCACTGCAACATGTGACATGCACAAAATAATAATGATGTCCCAAACACAAAGGTAGTGAAAATGTACTCAGGTTTTGTGTACAATTTAATCTGCTTCCTTATTGTATAATTATACAAACAGACACATTAATACAAAGCATCTAAATCTGAGCGTATGAATCTAAACGTCAGCTTCATGTTTGTGAGGATTTATTAGTCCGTGATTTCAGATTGTCAGTAATTTTGTTGTTTTTAGTTTCACTTTCCAGACAGCATTATAGAAAATAAATACGATTTTTTTAATAAGTACTTTAACCATTTATAGGGCACTGATAGAAACACTAGAAATTTTTACAGGAGGACATAACCAGACTTTATTATGCTTGAGAAATTTTCCAAAATGTTTTATTGTTATGTAAAAAAATAAGGTCAACATGTTGGTGCCAGGCACAACAATAGAACAGAAACAGATGCAGTTATTACTAGCACAGAATGCCTCACACTAAGTAGGTCCTAGGTTTGATTCCAGTGCCAGGCATCCTTCTGTGCAGAGTTTGTATGTTCTCCCCACGTGTCTGAGTTCTGTCTGAGTTCTGACCTCCCTCCCACCATCCACAGATGTTCACATCCACAGGTTAATGGTCCGCATCAATTGCTTGTAGGTGTGAATACTGGAGTAAGGCTATAATCAAACTGCAGGCAAAGGTGCCCCCCCCCCCCATGTGTGACCTCTATCTAATCTGTTAAAGACAGTCTGAACAGCACAAATCTGATTTTTTTTTTTCAAAGCTGACCCGGGCCACTTTCATATGTGGTCCTAAATCTGATATGTACTTATCCGATCTTTACATCATATAAATGCGACAAATGTCATAATTCTGCGTCCCAGGAGGAGCAGTGGCAGGAAAAACTTATTTACTTCCATAAACAAAGTGCGTGCCTGCGTGGTCAGGTATTACATAAGCAGTGGCGTTCCTAGAGTGATTTACTCCCAGGGTGAAAGCCCCTTTTGCCCCCCCCACCACCACCACCCAAAAACAAAGAAGACCATTGTCCATACAAACTCAATTCGCTCGTCCGCGTACCGCACCGGCTTTTTTTTTTTTTTGCTTTGCGCCGCCACACCACCCCACGATGCCGCGAGGGGCAATTGCCCCCGTCAAAGAACGCCCCTGTACATCAGACCCTCTTTTGCGGGTCAATTTAAGGTCGCATGTAGTTCAGACTCAGAACTGATAGAAGTCGCATTTAATACGGAATATGAACATGCACACAAAAAAAAGCTGAATTTCACCAAAAAAAATCTGAATTGTGTATTAAGACCTGCTGTCTGAACGCAACCAAAGTGGTGTTTTTTTCCGTACGTCACCACAACCATCTGGACTAACCGGCAGAGGTGGGAGATCCCAGGTTCATCAAGTCAAAGTCCTGCCATGTATTACTTCCAACCTGTTGATAATAATAAATAATAATGGATTAGATTTTTATAGCTCTTTACATTATTGATCCATTATTCATTCATTCACTGTGTTCACTTCACACAGATGATTCCACTACTTATACATGTACCTGGATGAGGAGTTGGGCTCATTAAAATGGACTGGTTCAGTGAACAGGTTTGGAACTAATAGATGGTAGGACGTTGACTTGATGAACCTGGAATTACCCATGTCTGCTAACCAGTTCGGAAAATAAATGAATTCATAAATGAACGAAAACAAAATAGCAACAGCAGAACTCGCTTTAGTGTGAAGCACAATTTGACCGTAAACGCATAAAAATAAAAACAATAAACTCAGCCATTATTGAAAATGTTAGATTTTGGTCAAATAAAACCCACAATTTTACACATAGAAGACTTCGGTTTGTTTTAAGTGTAAATCTATTCATTTCGACCTCTGTTGTAGAGCCACTATTTACTGAAAAAAAAAAAAAAATGTGTCTTTTGAAATGGAAACATGCATCTTCACACAAAAAGTAAACACTGAAAATCTTCAAATGTATGAGAAGAATGACAGAATAAATACAGTGCCACCCACACACATGCTGATGCAATGAGGCGGCAGCAATAAGAAATAAGTGTAAAAATGCAGAATGAACCTTTTTAACGGTTCTTTATCAACACAGCAGCACCATAAACACAGAAATGATAGTTACACTGTCATCCTGACAACTGTTCTCATAACTTAGAAAAAAACACTTAACACTTGGAAAGGCTCCTACAAAGCTTATAAATACATTTAATATGAGGCACTTCTTTGTATAGCATCTATGCAAGTTTTATAAAATATGTAAAAGCAACAAAAGAGCAGATGGATGACAGCCAAACACAGAGAAAAGACACATTCTCATATATTCAAGGCAACATAATGCACAGAGCCACAGTCTGCTGAACAATCATCTAAAGCACTTTGTTAATATATAACACTTTGGTTGTAGATAAAGCTGTTCGTGCTTAATGTAGAAATTTGTGATGCTTCTAGAGAAAGCATAACCACATTTATCTTTCGATCTATCATTTTATAACTTTTTTTTTTTTTGCCTCATACTAGCTATCAGATGCTGCTTATGACTTGTGGTGTCACAGTTGCACAGTCACACAAAAGACACACAAGCAATATGCTAATTTGAGCACTTCAGCTTTGATTAACCCATAAAAACCCAGTGCTACTTTTGTGGCAGTTCCAAAATGATTTTTTTTCTCCATTTCTACCTTTGTTAGTTGATTTACCACCACATTTTTGTTATATTACCCTCTGTATTTTGCTTTTTTTTGGTGTAAATCATGTATTTAATTCACAGGTCATGTTGATGTTGAAGAAAACACACACACACACAACAAACCCCGCCCCTTGCACTTGTTATAACTTATTTTGGCATCAAATCTTTGTATTATAATCTTTATATCATTCACTTTTAATGTGATGGTTTATGAACATCTACATGGTCAGTAAATTAAATATGGGAAAATACATGATTTGCACTGAAAAGATGCTAAATACAGAGGGTAATATTATAATAAATGGTGATTAATCACTTAAGGTTAAAAATAGAGGAAAAATCTACTTGGAAACTGCCACAAAAGTAGCTCTGGGTCACATTTAAAGATTCAATGTGTGAAATGTAGTGATATTAAAGCCACACATTGCAAGAAACTAAAACTGCATCTTAGTCTTTTTGAGTGTCTGAAAAATAATATAGTCTAATATTTGTTTGATCTATTCTGGGCTTTTAATGTAGGGGATCTTAATTCCCTCTAGATATAAACCACTCATATAATCATACAACACTCAACTTCATCTAATTATACATTAGTAAAAGCATAATTATGGACACGGTATTGTATTTCTGTAGTTAGATCCTCTTAAATCCAACTAATCCGGACTTTAGTACAAGAAACAATACACTGTAAATAACATAAATCACCATAATAAGCAATATATATATATATATATATATATATATATGAGCAATAAACTCTAATTGAGTTTTATGGTTGGTGCTGTGAACAGACTGAATTCCACATTCTTCCAGTGTCTTCTATTCGTTTGCCATGACGTTAAATCCCACATACACCGTAGAATATTACTAAAATGCAATTTTATCCAGAGGAATAACAGAAGGAGGGCATTAAAATGGCCCTTGATCTTCCCACAACTTTCCTATCATTTCTCTACAGGGGTTTTCCTTCAGGCAGCGACTACATCAGCGAGATTGTGTTTCTCTTCTTTGTGATTATATTTCAAGAGCAAACGTTTTCCTTACCTGCAGGAATTTAATCGCGATGAAGAAATTTTCACAGATGCCTCACCACAGACAATACATCCAAATTCCAGTTGCTCACAGTAGATAGGACCTGGAGATAGGACAACAGGAGATGGAAAGAGAAAAAATGATGAAGTAAGTGAGAGATGACAGTGTAATGAGAAAAATCACATCCAACTGAATAGTTTCAATGTGACATTTAGATTTTTGTTCGTTAAAAAATAGGTAAAATCCACTATCAAAGAACATCCTTTCTGATTAAAAATAATAAAACAATAAATCATATGAATATCAATAGAATTATATTATAGATGTACCTTCATTCAACTGTTTCCACAGTTATTTAACAAAAACTTTAAAATACTGCAAAAAAAAAAAAAGTAGATGAATCAACAAAAGGTATTTTTTTGTATTTGTACTTTAATTAAGTAAAAATAATAACGCATAGTTTTACTTTTACTTTACTACATTTTGTGGCAGTTATCTGTACTTTCTTTTGATGCTGTTACTTGTTACATTATATTAACATCTTTACGTCTAAATCTTTTTTTTTTTTTAGTTTTCATCTAAATCTTACATGAAAAATCACACACACAATATTTACACTAACCTGTTCAATCCACATAATATAGTTGTGAAATGAGCAGTGACATTGGCAGAGGCATAAATAAGTATGTCTACATTCTTTATCATAATGACACAGTCCACAGACTGACATTGTGTGAGTACTTGGACTTGTATACTTTAAAGTACATTTTAAAAGGAACTACTTAGTACTTTTACTTAAGTAAAATTATTGATGTAATACTTCTACTTTTACTTGAGTAAATATTTTGCAGGGTATTGGTACTTTTACTTTAATACTAAACTTCAGTACTTCCTCCACCCCTGACTGTCAGTGATATTGACCAAAGCTTCTCAGAATCAGACATCATCTCCCTGAACCCCCCCCCCCAAAAAAAAAAAAAAAAATCTGGTCAAATGCAGAGGACACATTTTCCCACTGGGTTCAAGTGTAACTTCATACTCATGGTATTTTAAAATCTTTCTGTAATTAATCTATTAAAATCTCAGAAAACATTGTAAATGAACGTCTGAATCCTAAGTCTATTTCCAGAGTTAAATACAAGTCATTTCCACATTCATTGATGGGATGGAACAGGGGATTGTCCATTTTAGAAAGGGGGGATGATTTTATTTCAGGGGGACTGCAATTCCCTATCATCTCCCCTCAACTCAAGTACTGGAGATACGTTTTACTGTCATGTTACAGGCACCGTTTGGAAAAAAGCAGTGAAGGGATGTAAATAAATATGTAAATAATCTTTCTGCGTAAATATCTCATGTTGCAACGTGGACACCTGCGGCTTATAGTCAGATGCGACTAATGTTAGTATAAGCCGCAGGTGTCCAATAATATTCTATAATACTAATAGTGCATCTTATAGTCGGACAAAGCCTATTCTATCAGCGCATTTAGACATTTTTCCTGAACTTTTATGAATTTGTAAAATAAATCATACATTCGGAACGCTCCCTACAGACACGTCAGGGGTTAAAGGGTTAATACACCACCTTTAAACCAAAACAAGACAAAAAAAAAAAGAACATTCAAGCTCTGTATCTTTAACATATACATTACATTCACACGGAAACCGACTACTGTCACAATAATACAGGTGATGCTACCGTACATTAAATCTCAGATGTTGAGTTCACACACTGCAGCCTATTCCTCATGTTGTGAATGAACAGAACGCTCCTGTTGTGACAAAGACCGAGTTTGCTCCGGCAGCTTGAACCAGTCACTGTTTTTTTTTTTCTGAGGGGAAATATTTCATTTTTCAGACACTTTGAAATGGAGGAGCTCTACGCTGTTTGGCAAGATCAAGCAATTGTACTGAAGGCTGGAGGTGCTGCGTCTAACGTCGAAATGCATTCCCGGCTTCATGAGGCATGTAGGGACTGTTGTGGAGGTAGAAGGAGATTCATTACAGACGCTGCGGTCCTCATTACAGCTACATGCACCTCTGTAGACCTTTGACCATAGAAGTGCACACTTTTGTACTAAATGTTGTGTTGTTATGCATTGCGCTGCAGGATAAATGGACCTTTCTGAAGACATTCCTCCAGTTAATTCTGCCTCACTGGTTCCTGTACCACTATAATGAGAAGTGTCGCTTCTCTTAACCCCGGAGAAACGCTGACACAAGCAATTCTCGGGTCTCTCCGGGATTCCTCCAGCGCTCTTTAAAACATGGAAACAATTCAGCAAAAATGAAAAAAAAAAAAAATACTCGCGCTAAACTTCATTGAGAATGTCACAGCGCTGCGTGGTGTACAGCTTCTTTTTGCAAAACTCTTTCAATTGCATTCCGTTTTTTTTTTTTCCATGTGAAACATTTCAAGTGGAATCTTTCATTCTAAGGATGCACAAAACAATGAGAGGGGGGAATCTTCATTTTCTCCTTGAAGGGAAATCTCATACAAGAGGACGTCTTTTACTGGAAGGTGTCTGGAGAGTCTGTAACGCCGATGAATAATAGATGAACTATATTTCTGTCTTTGTTCTGACAGAGAGGTTGTAACAATTACACGTGCCTTTGTGGAAGCCGAGAAGCGTAAAAACCATGCTAATATTAGTTGAAGGGGCTAGAAATTTTGTAAATATGTCAAAAAAAAACAAAAAAACACTGGGATCAAATGTGAGAATTACAGAGCTTAAATGGAACCAAACCAGGTCAATGTCTGTTTTAAGCTGCTCTTATGAGTGCGGATCTGTATCCATCTCATTAAACACGCATGGAAGAGTCTTTCCACAAACACCCATCGATTCGAGGGTGTTGTAAACTCCCCAGTGGTGAGGGGGGGATAGCAAATGATCCTCCGGTGATGATAAACGAATCCTGAACGGACTGTATTGATCTGATTGGATTGATAAGTCCAGCTAACCTTTAACCCATGAACAACCACAAAGCCACCAGTGACTAAAAGCATCTCATCTACACTGTTAATACCTGTTGATCCATTAATCCTACCAATGCATGTGAATAATTGGTGTAAAATGAAGTTTCGTGACCATCAGATATGACCCATTTAGACGTTCAGAGGCTCTGCAGTGAACATGGAAACAACGTCATCTTCTACAATGTTAAGCCCGTTTACATTCAAACACAATACTCCGACCATTATCCGATTTCTGGAGTTATCAGATTATTCCAGTGATCATGTAAGTAGGATAATCTGATAGGCTTTATCCGACAATGGCAATTATCTGATTAGGAGAAACTGGATTAACACACTTAGATTACTCCGATATCTTCACGGATGCATACAGGTTAATCTGATTTCTTTCTTTCTTTCTTATTTTTTGACATCTTTTCATGTGTAAAAAAAACTATTAACGGAAGTTTTGCAGTGATAACATGAGAAAGAAGAAGAAAAAAGACAAAAAATAAACAATGAAATGAAACGAAGGATAGCAGCAACATGTGACCTATTTTGTCGTTTAATTACCTCCGCCAAGGAGGTTATGTTTTTGCCAGCGTTTGTTTGTTTGACTGTGTGCAACATAACTCAAAAAGTTATGGATGGATTTTGATGACATTTTCAGGATTTGTTGCCAATGGCACAAGGAAGAAATGTTTAACTTTTGGGGGTGATCTGGAAGAAATCCTGGATT
>JAPSES010072150.1:0-10912 GCA_029822895.1 Maxillicosta whitleyi | reverse complement strand
ATTTCAAAGTGATCCAGAATCCAGGATTTCTTCCAGATCACCCCCAAAAGTTAATCATTTCTTCCTTGTGCCATTGGTAATAAATCCTGAAAATTTCACCAAAATCCGTCCATAACTTTTCGAGTTATGTTGCTAACTAACGAATGGACAAACAAACAAACAAACAAACAAACCCAGACAAAAACATAACCTCCTTGGCAGAGGTAATTAAATGAGAAAATAGAGCACAAGTGTTGGTTTGTGATTGTAGAGAAGTGTGTGTGTGCCCCTCAAACATTTGAGGGTTTTTGCTGTTACCGCTACTTTCATTACAGACCAATCTGTGGCTGAAATGTGGAGAAGCCCCTGAAATGTTAGAAAGTCTGATGCAAAATAAGGGTTACACACAGGTACCACCAGGGCTTAATTTGAGCTGGAACAAGCCGGAACATGATCCGGAACCTCCGACGTCGGATCCAGCAGCTATTTAATTGGGATCCGGCGTTCCGGAAGCTATTTAATCGGATCTGCCATGTCCCAGTCCCAAACCCCTCCCTACTCACTTCCACTTCACTACAAGCAGAGTTCCACTCACAGCTTTGGAGGACACTCCTGATTAAGGGGGAGGGCACCGAAAAGTGACACCGAATGAGTGTGACGCCCTTGCTACCTTACCAGAAACAGGTAGGAACCATTACCATGGAGATGGACACATGCGTTGCCTGTGCCGCAGCTGTCATGCTGTTCAACAGGTTAAACAGTGTTGTAGTTAGTGCAAAGTGGTATAGTGACCCGCAACACTAAAATTTTGCTTATTTTCAGTGCAGTATAATGGCATTTTAATGGTAATTGTTTGCCCAGATCAAATGTAAAAAATGTTGTGTGGCAAACAATGAGTGAACAGATTAAATCGACAGGTTCCTCTTTCGAAGAATGAGCTTGGATTTTGACAGTTCCGGACATACCAGGCAGGTAGGCAGATATAGCAGGCATTTCTACACTTATTTCAATAACTGGCCCATAGCGGCTCACGTCCGTCTGGGTCACGGTTCCATTCAACACATACATAAAATAAGATAATTAACTATAACATAAATAAACAAGATAAGAATTAAACATTTACATTAAGAACATGACGTAACTTGCTCAATATAACCCTGAACAACCCCCAAGCATCGAACCCAGCATGCCTTGCGGTACGCTGCCACCCCCCTTATTCACAGTGATGCCTAGATCGCTGCAGTTGTTTCACACATGCGCAGGCTGGACTCTAAGCAAATCGGCCCCAAAGGCAGAGCCAGAATTATGTGGGCGGAGCTGTTAACTGAAAGGTATAAACTTTCTACCTACATACAAAGTTCCCCTTCTGGTACCATTAAAATGGACAATTTGAATGGAGACTTCTTCGGTCACTGTGCTCCATCAACACCCCTACTCTAAAATAAAATCTGGACCGAAGCCCAATTTAAAGAAAAGAAAAAAGCTTATTCCTGGCTGACAAAGGGGGAAAAAATGGAGTGGGCTGTGCTGTTTGCAAAAAAGTGGGATCACTGGGTCCAGAAAAAACTACAGGTATGAGGCTGTTGGGTAGGGTATTATTTATTCTATTATAACTTGAAAAAGAACAGTAACATTTACTTAACTAATGTGTGGCAACAAGTTTCCTCCCATTTTGCTAGTAAGCGTAACTTATTATTTTTTACAGTGTATGGTGCCTTATCGTGTGTGGAGAGTGAGTGAACGAGTGAGAGCGTTTGAAGTCCATCCTTTTATTCTGAGCGTTGTCTTTTTTGGCTAAAATGGTTTCTGTCATTCTTTGCTGCGAAATAAATGATTAAACATGTGAATCTACACTCTGTCAGGACTTGATTGCTGCTACTAACATACCGAGTTAGAATTCGATGTGCGCACACAGTGTTGTTAGTACGCCATCCACCCCCAACTTTTTTTTTTTTCCTCCGGATTCACCCACCCTCTGCATTCCGGGACCTCCCAGTTTACAAATGAAGGACTGGGTACCACACTTAATGGTTATGTTTGCACCAGCATATCATTACTGCAAAATGTTTAGCAAATAGGTTCTTAAAAATGATCAGATTCATGGTGCAAAGGCTGCACAGTGGTTTGCACAGTTAGCACTGGAATCCATTCTTTGTAGATTTGCCCGTTGTATTTATATTGGCACCCTGCCTATTTAAAACTCGGAAACTTTGGACAGGATATATATTATTAAACAAGCATGGGCTCACACATCTGGCATTATTTATTGATATTTTGTTAATTATTATGTTTGTATTGTTATGCTACAAAACTGCTTTAAATATTAAAAAAAAAAAAAAAAACTTTGAGCAGCTGAAAAATAAAACTTTAGAAACCAGTAGAGGCTTAAAATGATCCTTCCTCCATGATCCTTACCAAAACACTAAGCTAAGAGATGCAAAACAACTTCTGATAAATGATGGGAATCTTCCAATTTTGTGATTCTTCTTTCATATTAATTGTGTACTTTTCTAGCAGTGTTAAATATGTGGAATTTGTGGTTAATGGGCACAAAAACAAAACAAAAAAAAAATATGTATGATCTTTAACTAATGAGATCACTTGAATAACAACAGCTGTTAGTTTGCAATTCCCCTGAGAATCTATTTGCACATTCAAATTCCTGAAAATGCCACATGAATAGGACAATGTATTCTTCATTGTTGAAAACTTCATTGTGTGAAAGCTTTGTCTTCTCTCTTATGGGTTCATAGCTCAGCAGATTGGCTCCCTGGTCCTCTCAGCTGTGACAGATACATTTACAGCTGTTTTTTCTCTCTTAACTTTTCTTTTACCTTTCATTGTTACAGTGAGTGTGTGTGCATTTCTACATTGTATAGGGTCGTGGAGGATAAGGAGGTCATAATCCCCATTTTTTGAGGTGGTTGTTTGGGTGACAAAGCGCCTTTTAAACAGAAAGATGATAACACAGGCTGTGGAGGTTAGGAAAAATGAAATAGAGCAAAGACATTCTGTTCTCAGGAGAGGAAGGGTGTCTCCGGTGTCGATGCTGACAGGGCTGTAAAAGCCAAACATCCTCCGCTTTAGTTGGTAATTTAACCAGGCTGAAGGAGGCCGTCTTTGATCATGACATTGTCTCTTTGCCCACAGCTGTTGTTTGACATTGACTTTTGTCTGTAGTGAACTGTCAGTTTTGGAATCCCATGGTCAAAGTGAGTTTTATTGGTGAACTTATTTTGGAAAAAATATTGTCAATCACTCAATTACATTTATTCAACCATTAGTTACCTCTGCCGAGGAGGTTATGTTTTTGTCGGCGTTTATCTGATTGTGTGCAACATAACTCAAAAAGTTATGGACTTATTTTGATGAAATTATCAGGATTTGTTGCTGATGGCACAAGGAAGGAAGAAGATTAACTTTTGGGGGTGATCCGGAAGAAATCCTGGATGGTGGATCACTTTGAAATTTTCATTAACATTGGGGTCAATGGGGCCAAAAATGTAGTTTCTCAGTATCTTATTTTTTTTTTTACTTTATTTTATTAATACGAAGTATCATACATGTATTTGGATAGTATTTAGGGGTACTAAAGGGTTAATTCCGACCGAAATTTGGGTTACGTCAACAGTGTAGGAACGGAACTCATTTGTAACCTGAGGACTACCTATAGTTGTTTTGATGAGGGGAGAGAATAAATCCACTTTTCTCACAGTAGAGAAAAACAAGAATTACCTACGCATGTAGTCCTCATGCCGGAGTTTCTATTCCAGTGACACATAGTGTCTGTTTCAAGGGAGTTGCAACTGAATATATTCCAGTTATTTAGACACAGGGTGTAATTTCTTTGATCACATTTTCCATCTGTCAGCCTATGAGACAGAAGGGGGAGAACTGTCATCACTTTTGGAGAATGGCTGCTGGTAGAAACACAGCCAAGAGGTGATTCCAAAATAATGCTCTCAAAATGAAGACAACACGTGTTAGTTTTTCCAGTGCCATTTGGACACAGAAAACATTGTCTGTGACTAATTATGTTAAAACATGAAATTTCAACCACTCACAGCTTTGAGTATTCCTTGAAGTTAATAATAAAAACACTGAGGCCCTTTATTAGCATGGAACAGCATCTTCTCATATTATCTGATCTTATGTTCTGTATGAAAAATAACTGACACCACACCATGTCCTCCTACTTTGCAGTTACAACTGCCCTTTCACTTCTGTGACACATTTTGTATCCAAGGTCTGTGCAGCAGAAACAGGGGGTGGGACATCTGGGACATCACTGGCTGACAATCAAATTCACCTCCTCCCACACGTGACGGAGTTTTGATAGCACTAAGTCATAATTGCTGTCAGTCATGTCTGGTTAGAGGCCATCATCTAATAGCTTTTTAAAACTAATGTATCACAAAGATGACAACTTGAACACATTATAATCATTATCATGTTGAAATTGCATGAAATTTAGTTTGTATTTGGGAACATTATATTGCAAATAAGTTTTTAGTATAGCCTTGCCTCATTAACGTTTAAGGATCATAACTTTATGACCACTAATGTAACAAAACTGAGAACATTTCTATCAGAAATTAACCCATAAAGACCCAGCGCTACTTCTGTGATTTTTATCCTCAATATTTAAACCTTTTTTTTAAGCAATTTAACATTATTTATTGTGATAATTCCTTCTTTATTTACCATTTTTTCCAGTGAAAATGCATTTTTTTCCCTCTATTTAATTTACTGATCATGCAGATGTTCATTAAAGCTCATATAAGTTGAAGATTATTATATCAAAAACATAGAAAACTGAAGAAAACTTCTATCATTAACTGAATATAAACCCACTGTCATTGATCCAACTCCATGGGTTTTACTGGTGAATCAATGTTGTAGAAGATGATGGTGTTTCCATGGTAACTATGGAGCCTCTGAACATCCAAATAAGTCATATGTGATGATCATGAAAAGACAACAAACTGCATTTTACACCAAATATTTGCACGCATTGATAGGATCAGTGGATCAACAGTTGTAAACACTTTACTTCAATAGATTCTTTTGGTCGCCAGGCACTGTTTGGGTTAAGAACAGGGGTGTCAAACTCATTCTAATTCAGGGGCCACATTCAACTAAATTTGATCTGAAGAGGGCTGAACCAGTAAGATAATAATATAGTATTATACAAATAATCTCAACTCCAAACAATTATCTTTGTTTTAGAGCAAAAAAATGTAAATCTACATTATGAAATGTTGACATCTACAAATTGTCTTTTCAAACAATATGAATAACATGAGCAAACTGAAAAAAAAATCTGTGTAATTTTAACAATATTTTGTCTCAGTTTATCATTTTCACATGTTCATTATAACATACACAGTGGATCTACAAATACATAAAACATTTAATAAGAGGCCAAATATTGAATATCTGTTAAGACATTTCAGGCTGTTCATATTTGTTGAGGTAATTCACATTTTTTGCAAAAATCTACTTTGTTTTAGTGTCAATACATGAAAATGTTTACATTATAAAGAGAAAAAATTGAAGTTGTCATTATTTATGTTACTTTAATAGTATTTTACTGCTCCTACCCATTTGAGATTGAATTGGTCAGAAAGTGGAACCTGAACTAAAAGGATTGCTCATATCTTAGAGTAATTCATTCATCTCAAGGGCTAAACTGGACCCTTTAGTTGGCCAGATTTGACCCCCGGGCCGCATGTTTGAAACCTGTGGTTAAGACTGTTGGTTACAGTTGAAAGTATGTAAATTGGCGGTTAAAGGGTATCTGAAGTGAATTTTCATTGTTAGCTATCTCAAAATGAAGGATAATAATAGCGGTTCTGTCCAGTGACTTATGATGTAACCTCTAACATGTGCTGTCCCTCTGATCTACTCATTCCTGACCCTGTCCATCCTGGTCACTCCCAAAGAGAACCTCAGCATCTCCATCTGTGCTCCCTCCATCTCTGCCTCCAAGACCAAACAACATGGCTGCTCTCACCACACTTTTATACAACCTTTCCTCTCATTTTAGCTGGAACTCTTCTATGTCTGCTCCCCATATGTTTTGCCCCATACTATATAATTCACATAATAAAAAGGTCCAGTGCAGTGCATTTATGGTGATGGTATTTTACTGAATGTGCACCTCTTTTTCTTATGTGGTGGCATGAAATCCACTGAAGAGGGAACTGTTTTGTTTTTATTTTTTTTATATTTGAAATATGAGAATTACATACTTCTTCTTGCCTCTCTATGTATCCCCTTTATAAGGACATAACCACGACTCTTCAGGGCTTTTTCTTGCTTTTCTGCTTCAGACCTCTGAGTGTATGTTTTATGTAACAAAATGTCAGGGTCACAGTACACTTATAAGCAGTACAGAGCACAATTAATATCGTAAACATGAGTGAGGTGGAATCTAGTGATTAATCTGCACATCACAACTAATTAAAAACCTCTTATCTTACCTCCTTATATGTTGGCACTAAACCTGGATTTTTTTTAAAGTGTCTACTTAGAGCCATTCTTGGTGTTTTGGTTAAACCCTAGTAAACACTCACACATTGGTGGTAATTACAATGTACCTTAATATTAGATGCCGTTTACTATAAAACAAAAAAAGGCAAAATAATGTTGGTCCAGCTACTGCAGAAAAATTGAAGTGCAAAACAGTATGAAAGATATACACACCTTATTCTAAGGTAACAAAACTATGCAGATTCTTATTTTCATGTAAGTTTACAATAATGGTAGACATTATAGACATGGATATGAACGTATTCTGTGTATTGTATTGAATTTCTGTACGTAGACTCTACAGATTAAATTCCATTCAACATTAACGTGAAGATTTAATCGAAATTGAAAAATGGGAACATTATGTTTCTCTGTATATTTGTGCTCACAAGTGTATTGGTGTATGTTGGCCTTGGTTGAGAAAAACTAGAAAATACTGTCTCTAAATTGTAAGCACATCTTTCCTTTGTATAACATTGGTATCCTGACTGGGAGCATCATTAACCATCAGGCCTTGCCTTTTCTGCTCCCTGCTTCTCCCTCAGGTCAGGCAGAGATTCTCCGATTGGTCGTGTGTTTATTAAAGACGAAGCAAAGCCCCATTAACAGCCCCTCGTCTCCTCCCCTCTCAGCTTCATTCATTATAGATCACCTGCCCCCACCTGCCCGGCTTCATTACTCCCTCATTTACAGCTTCTCTGGTCTGCTGACTCCTCTTTTTTTTTCTGCGGTGCTCCTCAGCCCTCCCAGTACTGCTCCCTCAAACCCCTCCACTTTTCACCCCAACCTTTGTCTGCGTCTGCTCCCTCCTTCTGCCCTTCACTCTATCCTCTCTAACCCCTTCCTCGCATTGTCACCATTAGGTAATTTAACCCCTCATACTGGAGGACATTCTCCATGAGGGTAAATGAGCAAGTGCAGTTTGCTGATTGCCTCTTAGTGCTTGTGTCAGTCTTTTCTGGGTCACTGAGCTGGAGCGTCCACATCAGCATCAGGAGTGACCCCCATGCACATAGAACGTATGCCTCCTTTGTCAAACAGATACATACCTCTACCTTATGCTATTCTTTCACTAATGCTCACTCTCTCCTTTTGAGTTGTTCTACAT
This sequence comes from Maxillicosta whitleyi, assembly GCA_029822895.1. Lineage (NCBI taxonomy): Eukaryota > Metazoa > Chordata > Actinopteri > Perciformes > Neosebastidae > Maxillicosta > Maxillicosta whitleyi. The sequence continues at coordinate 3,291 of JAPSES010072150.1, read as the reverse complement.
TGTTGCTAACCAGAAGGTTCTTCAACAAATCACTATAGCCAGCAATTCAATAAAAATGTGTTATTGTTACAATTAAGTAAATTAGTGTTTATGTACTATATCTATACCTATACCTATGTATATCTATATACCTATACTTATACTTATACTTATACCTATATCTATACCTACAGTATATCTCTACCTATACTTATACTTATATATCTATACAGTATCTGTACCTATACCTAGAGTATATCTATACCTATATCCCAGTGTTTCTCAGTGGGGGCAGTACTACCCCCCCCAGGGGGTTTGGAAGTCAATGGCTGATGTTGTGGGACAACAAGGACGCACATGATAATGTAAGGGGTGTTTGTTCAAAAGGAGGTTGAGAATCACTGACTTGTACCTACACCCATACCTACACTTATATCTATATCTACACCTACACTTATACCTATACTTACATCTATACCTACACCCATTGTACACCTTTACCTATTGCCTACATCTATACCTATATGTACACATATACCTACACCTATACATATACATATACCTACACCTATACCTATGCCTACATCTATACCTACATCTATACCTATACCTACATCCATATATACACTTATACCTACACCTATACGTACACCTACATCTATACCTACATCTACACCTACACCTATACTTACAGCTATACCTACACCTATATGTACACTTACACATCCAACTATGTGTACACCTATATGTACAACTATATCTATAATTAGACCTAAATGTACATCTGTACCTATACCTACATCTATATGTACACTTATAACTATATCTATACCTAGATCATACCTTCAAACTTACATTAGTCAAAAAAGTACAGGTACTATCCATCTTCAGTTGTAGGATTTATCCCCTCTGGCTGTTCCAAAGAGCTGTGCTAATATTGGAAAAAAAAAAAAAGCCCTTTAAATATGCTGCTACCTCTGCTTGGAATCAATTATATAATGACCTGACTTTTAAGGATCTGGTCTCTTTGGACACTATTAAAGGGATTTTAAATGACATCGAGGCAGAACCCTCTGGCTGTGGATGCTTTGCATGATTTATTCACATATTTTAACAACTTCTTTAGATTATACTTTTTATATTTGTAGTTACATAGTTTTATAGTTGAATTATATATGATGTTATTATATATATAAGTTTCTTCATGACTTTGTTTGAATCATAATACAATACAAATGATAAAGTAATTTGAAGATAATTGGGAGTGAATTACGTATTTAAGATTCCTGTATTTACTTTTTCCGGTCCGTTAAATGGTTTATGTGTATTATTGATCTTCCAAATTCTCAGCAGCTGGGGAAAGTCACGTATGAAAACACATTTATGAGTAACAAAAGTACCAATAAATTAACACTTTGTATCCACAGATTGTGTCACTCAGTGTATATGATACAATGCTCTTTTTTTTTTTTTGATCAAAATAACAGTGTCTTATATTATTCATGCTTTGAGTCAGCTGATAGTTTACATTATAGCGTATAGCATTATCGTTAACTTAACTCTGTCCCAGACTGAAAACAACCACAAATCAGCTCTGTTTCCTGTACCATTTGTGTTGTCAATAGCTGCACTAAGGAGATGTTTTCTGTTTTGTTTCAACAAACTGTGAACTGTGAAGCAAGAATAATAACATCTAACATATAATCATTTCATTTCTCCACAAGCCTCATTATCAAATGTATCCTTCTTGAAGAAACGCTGTAATTTCATCATCAAACTCCATTCTTTTCATTTTAAATCTGTGTCAGTGGTGAAAAGAGCAACACTTCAAGCTTTTATTAATTTGTCTCTTTCTTTGACTCTAAAAGTTTTTTCAATGATTCTTATTCCATCTGATCACTTTCTAATGCTTTGCCCCATGGTGTTAGTTTTTCTCATCATGGAAGACCAGCAAACTGACTCTCTACTCCCTCTAGTGTTCACATTCATCTGCTGGCTTGTCAATGTGAATAGATCAGTTCATATTTCCATAATCCAATACACTGGCATGTTTAGCTATCATTCTAAAAAATTTTATTTTTAATTTAATAATTTTATCATTTTAATTTAATAATAAATTAATATAAATAATAATTTATTAATATAAATAAATAAATTTTAAGTACCTTTTTGTTGGATTGTTGGACGTACAAATACCAGATACTGTAGCCTCTTGAAGTACCACCTATCTACATTTATTTCACTACTTCCTGGCAGCAGAAAAAACATCTGAAGAATGTCACAAGTGCTGTACAAACACAGAGGAACCTTAAGGCCATATCAATATCTTAAGCAAATGGTTTAATGCCAAGGTCACCAAAGTGTTTACTCAACATATTCTAAAGGAACTGCTGTGTGTCTTTAGCAAAGTAACAGAGTGGTTCGTAGAAATGTTGGAATATATGGCAGTCCAACTGGATTGTGCTTCCGAATATGTTTCAATATAATAAAACCCACCTTAACCTCCATTTATTAGGGAGGTTATGCGTCCTGAGTGAGCATCAACTTAAACTTCTGTTCAGCTAAAGAAGCTAATGTGAGCCTCTCTCATGTCTTTTAAAGCTTTAGAAAAATTATTTTTACATGGTTATTAATTTTTTATTCTTTCTTGTCTTATAACAGCAAGGGTGAGAGGCCAAGCCAATCGAGACTGAGTACCTGAGGCTTGTTGTAGCAAATGGTACTTGCGTTCTGTGTTATTATGCAAATCTTTGAAAAATGAAGTGATTTTGACTGTATGTGAATTCGCTCTTTGGACGTTGGTTCTGTTTAGTCAGAGTTTTGTATATGAGAGGATGCAGAGGGTAAGGTAGGTTATATGAGATGGGAAATAACATTGAAAATCGCATTTCCACTCATTTTGACGCTCTCTCAGAAATATAGCAAATTGCAGAAATATATTATATATCAGGAATGAAAAAAACTTCTTTTTTTGTGTGGAAAAAAAATTAAATTATTGATTAAAAAATTCCACTGGATGACTTGAACTGTTTCAGAAATAAGTTTAAGAGTTATAAAGGTCAAAATGGCTTATATTGAGCAAAAAATAAATAAATAAAATAAATATGCTAATGGGGTAAGAAAAAAATAATTTTGGCTTGAATTCTTAAAACAAGCAAAAGCAAAGTCTACCAACTGCCAAGTTCTTAATGCAGTGTTTTATATACACTACAGTGGAATTGTTGCTCTACAGCAAAAAAACAAAACAAAAAAAAAAAACATTTGGGTATACATGTGTCTGTTTTCCTTAAAATGTTAAAAAAGTAAAAAAAA
>JAPSES010072129.1:0-10913 GCA_029822895.1 Maxillicosta whitleyi | reverse complement strand
AAATTCCTGGATCCAGACAGTGATCCAGATCACCTCCAAAATTTAATCATCTGTTCCTTGTCTCAGAGTGAACATTTTCTGAAAATTTCATTAGGTTTGATCAATAATTAACTGAGACACTGAGAAATAAAATTTTTGCCACATTGGCCCCAATGTTAACGAAAATTTCAAAGTGATCCAGAATCCAGGATTTCTTCCAGATCACCCCTTTCTTCCTTGTGCCATTGCCAACAAATCCTGAAAATTTCATCAAAATCTCCCCATATCTTTTTGAGTTATGTTGCACACAGACAGATAGACAGACAAACGCTGGCAAAAACATAACCTCCTCGAGGTAATAATGAACTGCATTGCATGGCTAATGGTCCTACCCTACATTGCATCATCTTGTTGTGTTTTTGGTGGTTGGATTTGCCCACCCTGGGTCTGTGCAGTAAGGGTTGGGAGTGTGTGAGTGATTAACTGACTCATAGCAATGACGCCTATAAGGTCACACCCACTATTAGGGACAACTAGTGTAATTGTTTCCTTCCTAAAATGTGTAGTTGTTCAGTCTAGTACATACAATGTGAGTTATCCTGCCTACATATTCTCCTACTGCTGAGGATGAATCATATTACCTTACAAACTCTTGCCACTCTTGAGATCCAGGGGTCCGCCTCTGGGTTGTGGTCCGAGTTCTTTTCGCGGAAAAATATATAAATTTTCTCATTATCAGCATCGTCTTCCCTCTTCACCCAGGACGCAGAGATGAATGTGGGTTCTGTGAGAGAACAAAGCGTTCACTAAACAATTCTAACTGTTTTAGTGTTGACAGTCCAGTGCAGTGGATTTATGATGGAAGAGTTTCACATAAACAAGCACAACAAATTACAAAACTGAGCTGAGGGATGTGGGCTGGATATGGATCTAGAGTATCAACAAAAAAAATACCTCTGATTTATAAGACGGGATACTAATGAAACTGGTCTTTTTTCTGTCCATCTGTGTCCAAGGAAAAGCCAGCTGGTGTTGTGACATCATATTATTGATGATTTAAGACAGGACAAAAGGATTTCCTCACCTGAGACCCACTTGTCATACATCCAAACATTAGTTCTCCTCCCAGCTGACCTTCTGAACTGTAAATAAGTTCCATCACTCTCCAAAGGTGCGACTGCATAAAGGTCCTCCTCTAAAAATTGCAGAAAAGCACCATATGAATGTAAGAGATGTTCAATTATTGCGTGGATTTCAGTGAAAATGCAGCAGATGGCCTACTCTAAAGCCAAACATGAGCTGTTATGATTACATAACCAGAGTCTGAGTGTTTCAAACCATGCACGCATACAACCTATAACAACCTATAATACCTATAATTATGCATGAGGCTGTGTTTAACATACCTACTGTGAGCGACAGTGAGTTCTGTGTGTATATGTATGGCGAGATACCCATCCCCTCATAGCTCTCCACTTTTTCAGGTGACTGGTCATTTATTGAAGAAAACTGCAGGACAACAAAGTCAACAGATTATTGTGTTAGTTTGTACTAAAAAAAAAAAAAAAAGAAGGAAAAAAAAAAAAAACAGTGGAAAAACTACAGGTGCCCAATTTAAATTATAGACCAGATGCTTAATTAAACTTTAAGTAGAACTTGATCACACAGCTCTATGCTTTAATGAGAATGGCCCGGCTGCTGTCAGCATCATTACCAAAACAAAATGGCTGTTTACAAGACACACATGACACAAGCTTAACATATAATACATATGTTTTAGAACATACCAGTTTCCAGCACTGTGGTCTGTGTCCATTTGTCCCACAGACAAACAGACTGTCCTGAAACTCCTCGATGACTGTGATGACATTTTCACAGTGATCCTACAACAGAAAGAATGGTGTCACTATGGTAACCCAAACACAGTATTCCATATCTGTGTAAATGTAGGTATCATGCGTATAATTCATTTAAAAGTATCTTTAAGTCACCATATATATCATTCTCCACTTACTTGACAATACATTTCTTCAGATGCTGTCATGTTAAACACCTGCAGAAAGCATCCATAGTTAACACACATTTTAAACACAGCTGTGAGTTGTATATTTACTAAAAACTTCCGATTAGCCAAAGTGAAGATACTGCACCCTAAGCTCCAAAGGGAGGAGATTACAGAATATTTGAGATAACTGCTTGACAGATAAAAAAGAAAAATATGAAAACCATGTTTGGCTTTCTCAGGTTTACTATCTTATGTAAAGGCAGTTTCACTCAAGATAATGTATTCTCCTTAAAAAGCTTGCGTTGCTCTTAGCTGCCACAGTCATTTCCATTAGTGAAATGAAGATCTATCATTGTCAGAACTGAGGACTCATTTGCTCTAATTTCTTATAAACAACTATCAATCATTATTACTGATTAATGCTGGATTAAGCACATTCAGATTACAGACAGACAGACTGCCAGATGGCTGTGTTGTCTGAATTATAAATAATGAAATTATAGAAACCTAGTTTAATAATGTGATATGATGGTCTAGTTATATTGTGTATACTACCAGAAGTTAATCAGCCTCTAACTTTACTACATTATCAGCTGGTTTGGAAAGACCATGGCTGTTTGTGGGCGCTGCCAGACAGAGCCATTGTGTTCTAAACAATGGGGTGACAGCCCATCTGCTACAGTACAAGCACTTACTATGTACCCAGCTACTTTACAAACTCAACTGTCACATCCATGAATCACAAAATGCTGCTAAGAGCACATCATTAAAACAGAAGGCAATCAAGTGCACAACACATACTGCAGGTAATAAAATGAACAAAAATAGGTACTAAAGTCCAATATTTCCGCAGTGCCTACCTCTATAACATGATGATCAGTCACATTTAGCTTTAAAACAAAGTCACTTCCCCCAACGTACAGCTCCTCAAAGTCTTTGCTATAAAACAGCACAGTGTGGTTTTGGTTTACTTGGTATTTAAATACACCATTGGCCATATCTGGAAAAGAAAAAAAGAAAAAAAAATCACTCTGGTATATTTTAATACAGAACAATACAATTTACTGAACATGTCATTAACTGCATTGAACACTCAAAAGTAATTAGCCTATTGTGTACACTTGTTATCTGAGTATTTTCCTCTGATCATCTAACCATAAATACATTTTAGTGGCTTTAAATGGGGTATTAAACACAGCAGTAGCTCAAACAGTTAGAATAAACTGTGTCATCTGCAGAAAAACACAAGTTAAACAGTGGATTTAATGAAAAGGTAACAAGTATGGGCTGTCTTACCTTCGATCACAAGTCTGGGTGTATTTTTAAATCCAAGAGTTGGTGCGTTTTTCAGTAAAACGCAATGACCCAATTGGAAATCCACAGCGAGCAAAGTATAGAGCACAAGAAACCGCTTCATTTTCAGACTCCAATTACTGTCATGTTCTCCTTGCAATGTGAACGCAGATCATCGGTCATGTACCCTATCTCTCTGCAGATGACTCCTCCTCAGTCCGTCCTCCTGCCCATGGTTAGCCTACGTTACTGAAATGAAGCTCTTTTTTTTACGCAAAAGGGCTTATCGTGCGTAATTTCGCGCAACATATATTCGAACAACTATAGGTATTGCGATCGATGTGTGGTGGAGTCCATATGGTTTAAAAGACGGAAATCACCTGCCAGGTCGGTAGCTCACCTGTATAATCCCGATTTAAAAGGGGATAACACCAAATTAAACGTGACGAGACGTCGTGAGCAGCCAAGTTTTCCGACTAACATCCCACGCTCTGGCCTATAACAGCTCCACTATAGGCAATAAAACATCGTCTATTACATGCAATCGAATACTGATCTGAGAAGGACGTAAACACCGGTCTCTTTCCTATTTACCGCCTGGAAGTTCACGTCCAGCCGGTTAAACACAGGGACCCGACAGGCGGCGCGACACGAAATGCGCAGAATCCACGGACCACTGTTTCTATTCCAATGTCAGTGCATTAATTCACTATGAAACAGACTCATAAAACATGAAAAGAAAATAATTATATAGGAAGAAAAAAAACATTGAGAAGTGGGCTGAATGTACGCGAACACACACGATATTTATCTTCAGATGTCAAACTGTTCCTAACTCACCACTTGACCACCCACGTTTGTTTGACATTAAGCAGGATTGCACATAAATACATCCCTAAATTGTTTTTAGTGTAGTGGATGGATTAAGGAGTTGCATATTCTAGAACACAAGGCAATGTTATAGCTTTCAACATTATTTTAAAGGTCCTATCAATGGCCTGAGCGTCTATGGATATAAATTTAATCAATTGTGTTTTTGCCATGTGTACACAGGAACAGTTGGAGCATTTTATGGTGCGGCAAATTTATGGTCTAGTCTGTTCGATCCACACAAACGTCCACTGGCGTCAATAAGCTCCGCATTTGAACCATGATTTGAAAAGTGTGGTTTGGATGCACCCACTCATATCGTTATCAGCTGAAACATTATTTCCATACTGATCAATTCCTTTATATCTCCCTTGTGATGTTATAAATCAAGTGCATCCGGGAAGAGATTTAAACGTTTATAGTTTCAGTTCTTATGAAAGCAAAGCAACGGGATATAAATATATATTTTTTATTTTGTCAGCAAATGGTATTTGAAAACTACCTTTGCTGTTTTCTAATCCTTGTAACAAAACCGTATTGTCGCACATCATGTTCTTTTTGCGGAGTATCTGACTGTTGCAGACATGATCAAGACTAGATCTGTTACTGCTTCCCAAATCACAAGATTAGTTTTTACTTCAGACATAAGGCACTGTAGTGAACCACACTTAGTCCTGTACTTTTATTAGAAATCACATATTATTAAGGTTTTATCATCATTATATTTTACAGTTCAACCTCATCATAAGTCTATTTTCTAGACTTGTGTTTCTGCATTTTTAGCTATTTTTATACTCAGTCTAACAGTCTAAACCACTCACGCCTTAGGGCTTTAACTGAACTTTCATATTAAAAGAAAATAAATTTAACAATCCGCTCGCATCAGGACCGTCGCATGACTTTATCTGGAAGCCCCGCCTCCTCCCGTCCCTTCAGCCAATCAGACGTGTAAACTATACACTTCTTCCTGTTTGTACTTCCTGCAACTCAGCTGACAGCGATGGTAAACACGTTTAAAATACTTTTATTTTAGACACAGATAGCATATGGATAATTTGCGCCTTTGAATCGTATTTATTCATGATTCTAGGTTCATGTATGTCAAGTGACCATTTATCTCAACGTTGGTGATTCTCCTAAATAGCTAACAAGCTAAGCTAGTAATGCTTCCTTTAATGACCATTCGCCGATGTAAACGTTAATGTTAGAGGTACCTTAATGTTTGTTTTTTTTACTCCTGGTAACAGTAACAGTTGCTGTTTTTTCCTCTGGTGTAGAGGTTCCGTTTTTGTGGTGATTTGGACTGCCCGGATTGGGTACTTGCAGAAATTAGCACATTAGCGAAAATGGTAAGTAATCTTTACTATAAAAAAAGCTCACGACAACAAAATAAATCTAAATTTGTGATTTCTTTATGGATTAACATATGTTTAACTACTAGTCCAGCGTTAAGATGAAACTCCTTTGTGCCCAAGTCCTGAAGGATTTACTTGGAGAGGGAATTGATGTAAGTCCTAGTTCTTACATACTCATTTACGTACCTTAACTTCCACAGTTCCTTATCACTAATCTGTGCTTTTGTTTCCGTTTCTTTAGTATGACAAGGTTGCAAAGCTTACTGCAGATGCAAAGTTTGGTAAATCCCTTTCCCCACTGACTTGTTTATGTACACATTTTGTACTCATGCTTGTATGGCAAGTTTTGTTGTATAACATGTGTTCGTCTTTCCAATCTCTTGCAGAAAGTGGAGATATTAAAGCCAGTGTAGCAGTGCTCAGCTTCATCTTCTCCAGTGCAGCAAAGCATGATGTGGACAGTGAATCTCTGTCCAGTGAGCTGCAGCAACTTGGTCTGCCAAAAGGTGTGTTTTCTGTGATTGTTTTAGTTTGATCTCAAGATTTTGCTTTGTGTGGTGTGGCATCTAATGCAGTAACACAGGTCTTTGTGATTAGATAGAGCTGCATCTTTGTTCTGTAATGACACCCTTAGTCCAAAGCCTGCTGTTACATTTAGAAGACTAAATATAACAGCAGATGAACAGTAGTTGTTTAACATTAAGGAAAAGCCACTTCAAATCAAGGCTGGAGTACAGCAGGACTCCAAGTCACATGTAACAGTATCTGATCAACAATTGGTAATTGCAGGTGTCAGTCAAATAGTCAACTTCATTACCTGTATGAAAATACTTTTGATTAGCCAGAAATCTGCATTGGTGTGTAGATTTTCTACATCATGAAAACGCAGGGAAGGAGTAGATGCAGAAGTGTCATGTCTTCACAGACCACTTGAATTGTCCGATGCCTAATTATGGCTTTTTTTGTCCAATCATGCTAAAAAAAAAAAACCCAAAAAAACTACCAAGCACTGCAGCTTTAATGACTGTTCAAAATGCAAACACTCATTATTTCAAATGCGGAGTAAAAAAAAAAAAAAAAACATTTAATTTTCCAAAGAGCCTAGTCCTCAAGGGGGTTGTGTGGATGCTTAGATCACTTCTTCCAAGAAATAAGACTCCTGACAAAAGCAATACATTTATGTCACAGAACGTCTTGATCTATTGCTGACTCAATCTTTTAGTTAGTTGCGTCACTTTGATGCTTTGGGGGTTTAACACGTTACTCAACACTTTAGATTCTTTATTTGGATCTAAACAAAATGTCAACTTGCTTGTTCTGCAACATAAAATTTAAGGAGTCTGGTGGCATGTAAGAAAGTGGAAGGACTGAAAGTATTGTATAAAATTTCATAGATATTCTGTTTATTTATTGTGATTAAAATATATTTGCTGTTGCCTTCGTTAACCACGTTCTATTGCTTACCTTCTAAGCAGTACTTCTATCAGGTTCTCCACCTACAGAGGACAAACTCCCTGGATTTCTGAGCAGAGAATACCACTTCATTTTTCATTAAACACCTTATGATTTATTTAAATCACTTAAATATGACTTGAAGCTTGAACACATTTTTTTTGTACTTTATTTCTACTTCGCATATACAACAAAAGTAGAGAAACACTTTAGTACAAACATCTGGCTGAACTCTGAGCTAAAGGGAGGGAGGTTTTACATAAAATTGAACTGATGCCATTTTACTTTCTTCCTGAGAATTTTTTGTTAAAGGAGCACAAAGGTAAAAGCAAAAATCTGACTCATTTCTTGTGGACAGTGTTGCTGGACAGACACCACAGTCTTTCAGACAACAAACAGGTCCTTTATACACACTTACATATTTAGACCCTGTTGCAGACAGCTCCATTTTCAAAACCAAACTGTGTGAAATCACAGGCCACCTCATGGTCTGCTGTGTGATGATACGATGCTGGTGCTTTGAAAGAACAGAGTAAACATACAGTATAGTCAGCCTTGTGACTCACTAGTAATAGCTTTCAGTCATAGTCGGCTTTCTAAGAGTTTGACTTTTTTCTTCAAATGTGGTGAGGTTATCACCTGTATTTAACTCTTATCCAGAGCATTTTTCTTTCATTAACTGCCATTTTATTGAAGAGAATTTGTTCTCATTAGCAATGTATTGAAATACTTGTATATTATACTTTTAAAATTTGTACTGACTTTTAGTTACCCACGTTTGTTTTAGAGCACACAACAGGACTGTGTAAATCATATGAAGATAAACTTTCTGCACTGCAAGACAGACTAAGACAGACGAGTCTGAGATGTAAGTATTTCTGTTTGCCTTTTAAAAGAGGAAGGTGCCCATCATATGTGCTGTGTTCTGTTGCTGGTGGAATTTTTCACTGACAAAGGCAGATGTCTGTTCTGTTCTGTTCTGCACCGCAATGAATTTCAGTGGGACGTCTGGAGGCAGTTTCTTGGCGAGTTGACTACACTTTGAGCTCCAGTGAATTGAGAGAGGTGAATGAACCAACAATTCAGCTGAAACTGCAGGTGCAGGGCGCCGAGTCAGGCTCTACAGAGACAACTGTTATGTCTGTTTCTGCTGACAAGTTCAGAGTCATGCTTTCAGGTCAGTTCAGTTCATCAGCTTCTATTAGTGTTACATTTGGAGTAACCACTGTGACTTAAGGGAATTAGTAGTATGTTATCCTTATTGTGTTTCTCTTTATTTCTTTGCAGAGCTTAAACAAGCACAGACTATGATGAATGCACTTCAATGAAGAATGGACCTTTTCTGATCCCGAGGACTGATTAAAAAGTGGACACAAGTGCCAAAAGTGCCATATTTAAATCCAGTATAAGACTTTTTGTATAATTCTGTCATTTGAAATGTTGTAGCTCATCATTATTCCATTTAATTTGTGTACTAGTTGTATTTTTTTTTTTTAAACATTAGAAATAATTGGTGGAAATATGTTTTCTGAAACAGTGATTTGATTTATCATATGTTTCTTACCTCACACACAAAATAAACTGTGCTACTACTTTGTGTTTTACAAACAAGTGTGTATTAATAGTTAAATAAAACGAAATACCCCTACGTTGTTTTTTTTTTTTTTTGTTTTTTTTTTGTTTTTGTTTTTTAGATTTGTAGTCGTCTACAAATCCCATAATGCATCGGGGGCATACTTGCGGTCACTCTCAGCTCACCTTGTGTTTCTCGTGTCTACTATAATGCGTCTGAGGGAGAATCTCTTTGAGTTTGTAGCTGGTGGCACTGAGCTTTTACAGAAAATGTGTAAAACATACACCTATAGATCAGGAAAAATAAAGAACGTGAACACGATCCGGAAGTCTCGCGATATGTGTGAACACAGGCTCGATGGTGCTCGTTTTGTAATGTCAACGCGGTAGTTTGGTAACATATTATGAAAGCCTGCTTTGCTAGTTTATACCAGCAGCCCTGCAGAGACAGACGGACGGCGTTTGTTGAACACTCTCCATTCGTAAGCTCGATTTCATTGTTTAGGTAAGTTATCTGAACTGACGCTTCTATCACCTGAATGAAAACACAGCTTTCTGTCCTGATAATATGCGTACCAGCTTGATGTTCCTTTGGTGCTGTGGACTACCAGACCGTAAACATGCAAAGTCTGAGGCTGAATGCATCACCAAGTTTAGTCTGCGGCTGTGGAATAGTAGTAATGATGTACAGACAGACTCTAGTAAATCTGAGTCCTCCCAGTGTAAACCCCACAGCTGTCAGATAACTGTTTATCATCATTCTTCATCCTTTTCTACTCTGTATTTCTTATGTATATCTTATGCTGTTTCAGAGCCTTGTCAGCACCACCACTGTTTTTGGAAGAAAACCTGCTGAGTCCTTTATTTTTCTCACCACCAAGAAAAGTTGAGGTTCCACCACAGCTCCAACTGTTCAAACAAAATGCCAGAAGGACCTGAGCTCCACTTGGCTAGCTGTTATGTGAACAGAATGTGTGATGGAGTGGTGTTCACTGGTGCAGTTAGAAAATCTGAGGTCAGCAAGTGTCCTGATGTGCCCTTCAACTCTGAGGCCTATCGCATCACTGCCACTTCCAGAGGGAAGGAAGTGAAGCTCACACTGACGCCCATAGGTGATGATTCGAAGCGGAGAGTGAAGGCAGGACCAGCTGACCAACCCATGGACATCGTCTTTCGCTTTGGGATGTCTGGCTTTTTCCGCTTTACCAGTGAGGATGAGCTCCCAAAACATTCACATCTGCGATTTTATTCCAAAGAGAAGCCTTGCAGAGTGCTAAGCTTTGTGGATGCCCGCAGGTTTGGTACCTGGCATCCCAATGGGACATGGCAACCAGAGAGAGGCCCCTGCATTATGTTTGAGTACAAAAGCTTCAGGTTGGGAACGCTGTAATGCTTATGTATCACTTACATATGCCCCAAGTCAAATATCATATCACACTGATCAGAACAATTATTTTTCAGGGAGAATGTTTTGTCCCACCTGTCTGACCGTGCCTTTGATCGACCCATCTGTGAGGTTCTGCTCAACCAGAAATATTTTAATGGCATCGGAAACTACCTGAGGGCAGAAATTCTTTACAGGTGAAGAGCAAACACACACAACTCTCCTAACAATTCACTTGTGACTTTGTAGGAGTGCACATACTTAATATGTCTGATTCTTCATGGTTTCCTTTTGTAAATGCATAGTTTAGTTTGTTTCACTAAATCAAACATTTGAATTTGAATCAAATGTCCCACAGATGATCAAACTTGGGGCAAATGATCTTTACCCCCCTCTCTTGAAGTCTTGAAGAGTAAGGAATACATACAAATGAAACGGAAAACTAGTCAGTTTATCAATCCACATTTTTGCGAAGTTAAGGGAAGATTAACATCTGGTAAAAAAAAAAAAAAAAAAAAATTAAAGCAAAAATCTACACCAAACTTATATTTTCAGCAAAATCTGTGGAAAACCTTGATGAATATTATGAGTGTAAATATTTGGAAAGCGACTAAGTTTTCTGCCATCATTCTGGGTTCATTTTCTAAACTCTCAGAAATAAACTAAATTTATTCCAGGTACATTGATATTTGACTATTATTTATGTCATATTCTAAATTATGTTTAAACTTAATGAATGCAGATATCTATGCAAAATACATTTGAATATAATGTTAATAGTATTGTTATGTTGTACATATTGTTAAAAAATTATATGATATTGATAATTGAAATAAAAAAAAATATTTAGTATTGTTATTTATTTACTTTTTGATGTAGAGACAGTGGCACTGAAGAAAAGACAGGAGGCAGAGGATGGAGGTAGCAGAGATGAAGATGCTGAGGTTCTCTTTGGGAGTGAACAGGATGGATAGGATCAGGAATGAGTAGATCAGAGGGACAG
>JAPSES010072108.1:0-10913 GCA_029822895.1 Maxillicosta whitleyi | reverse complement strand
GGTTTTATTTATTTATAGTGGTTAACGCCACTGATTTTGGTGCGGAAGATGGCCGGTTCGGCCCCTTGGGGAAGGTCCTTTACACTATATATCCTAATGTAGCCACAAGGGGGTGCAAGTCCCAACGTGTTGGTCCCAAGCCCGGTTGTGTCAAGACGTAATAATAATAATAATAATAATAATAATAATAATAATGATGATAATAATAATGATAATAAACTTTATTTGTATCCCAAAGTGCTTCACATTGATTAAAATTTCAAATAAAAATTTAAGACAGGTTGAAATAAGAAATAAATAAGAAATTAATTAAATAATAATAATAATAATAATAAAAATAATTACATTAAGATTTGATTGCACAGAATTATAAAATTACAAAAGTATAAGAAAATAAAAATTTCACGACGTAAAAACCTGTGTCAAATCAACACGCGAACGTAAAGTCTATGGAATTCAGGTCTTTTTTTTGTAGCACTATCTAGTGGTTGTTAATGGTACTACAGGGCAAAATGTATTTATATTTGCTTAATTTTCTTTTAGAGAGATATGCATAACATTAAATATGTCCAAAGCATCATGAATAATATTACAAGAACAACAACAGTAGTAGTAAATGTCATGAAAAGACAGTTTAATTGACTGGAAATAGATGATCTATCATGTGTGTATAATAGGTCAGCGAGCAGATAAAACATTTCACTGGATTCTAATTAGTGCAGCTTTTTGTCATGGTCTAATTGAAATGCATGTATTAGCTTTAAACAGACTGAATCTTCCTCTGAACTCTGCTCTATTTTTACTCGCTCTGTACCTGCAGAGTCTTCACATACAGTCGCGTCTACATTCACCTTTCAACTTGTAATACACCAGAAAATAAAGAAGTGCAGAAATGTGACGGAAATCCAGACAAATATCAAGCATCTAATTAATGTGTGATAATAATGTGTAATAATTACCTTTTGACACCAGAATAGTCAGAAGTATTGTTACTTTGTTCTGCAGTTTCCTGTTCCATGAATATGAAGGTGCTGTGAAGTGAATATATGTAAAACCCATCCTTACACATCTTCATACCGCTACAGTATTTTCCACCTCATTCAAAACACAATGCATGTTTTGCATGTTCTGTTGACTTTCTATAACAATGTGCTCACACAATGACAACACTGTGACCTTAGGATAATTGCAGCTACGACACAGTTGAACAGGTTTTAGCTTTGCACGATGAATAGAAGCTGGTCGCTTATTTGTCCTTTTCAAAGAACTGGGATTTATTATGTTTTTTGACTAACAAAGACCCCAAATGACACATTAATTATGATTTAGTAGTGTACTGTTTACAGCAGAGCTAACGGAGTTGCTGCCACGGACGTTGCACATATTACCTTATTTGAGTTTTGATGCGTACAAAATTACAATGGTAAATTGCAGCAAAATTACAGTAGTAAAATGCAGCAATTTACCAATAAGACCGCTTTGTATAAAGAATTGATTTGGAAAAGCAGCAGGTTTATGTTTGTAAGTACAGAGTCACGGCTGAATAGCTATTGCTTCAGAGTTTACAGCATGTGGAGAGTACACATTTTACCCACTTTGATAGAAAAGCTACGTGGAAGAGTCAGATAAGTGTCTTCGATGTAAATGCTGCTCACAGGCTGTGCTTTCTGTGTCGGAAATATGTCATTTCAGTGTTTTCTATACAGCCTAGTGCTCGATGGATCCACTTTTCCTAAAAATAAATAAATAAATAAAAAAATCAGACGCTCTTATTCTATTTTTGATGTTGTGATAAAGGGAAAAATGGTGAATGAGCTATTATTACCGTCTAAAACTGTGGCCCGGGGACCAAAACCGGCCCACCGAAGGGTCCAATGCGGCCCGTGGGATGAATTTGTGAATGAACTCACTTTAGTTCAGGTGTCAGATACAGACCAATGTGTCTCAAGTAAAATAATAACATGATAATATATAAATAATGACAATAAGTAATTTTCTTTTTGCACTAATGCACAAAAAATAACATTGCACTATGAAAATATTTATATCTAAAACCATCCTTTAACAGTAAATGTGAATAATTTTAAATGTCTGAAGAAAATCATGTGCAGTTTTAACACAGTTCTGCCTTTTACTAAATGGTTTGTGTCTTTTTAGATCCACTGGGATCTGTGAGTTTTGTTAATATAAGCTGAGATGTACTTACTGTAAAAGTTACATTTTAACAATAGTCTCCCTGTTACCAAATGTCTGTGTAACATTGTGTGTAACGCACATGTATAAATGATAATTTGAAGCATAATTTTGTTGAAATTTTACTTATTTTTCTTACAAAACGTAAGTTCGTTTTCAGGTTATTCACCCCTTTATTTGAGACAATAATTTTTTAATGTTTTTTTTATTTTTTTATTGCACTAAAAGAAAGAGGAAAAGTTGTCGTTTACAAGGTATCATGCTGTTATTGTACTGGTCCGGTCCACTTAACATCAAATTGTGCTGAATGTGGCCCCTGAACTAAAATGAGTTTGACCCCCCTGGTGTAAAAGAAACCGTGTTCTTGTTGTCCGTGCTCTCTTTTTATTATTTCTGAGATTCCTGACCTTTGTAAATCTGTTTTTCAGTTTACATACATTAATGTTTCTGTGGAGGAGTTAAAGTTCAGGTAGAAAAATCACTAAAATATGAATGTGAAGCATGAATGTGTCACATGTTAGATGGAGGTCCTTCAGATTTGCAAGTCATATTGCACTGGGAGAGATCAATGTGATGGCCCAGTGCCATGTCTTGTCAAGGCCTTCTGAATTTCACCACACACTGATATCAACTTACAATCAATCACTGACACAAGCTGCATAAATGTGTGGAAAATTACATTCTCAACCCATTTATTCATGTGAACATGATTTAAGTTGAGACATGTAAAGCCAATAGATCAAAGTGAGCTGGTTTAGATGCCGTACTTTATTTATGTAGACACTGAGGCCAGTGAGGTGTGTGGGGGGGGGGGGGGGTAAAAAAGTGATAACACCACCAAAAAAACAAAAACAATATATATCAAGATGAAAAATGAATGATGGGTGTCAGTGGCAGCTGGTCCATAGGGGGCGCAATACCACCACCCCAGGTAAAACAAAATGGTAGAAGACCTGTTCAGAACTATTAACGCCAGCCGAAAAGGTTCTGAACAAAAGCTTTTTATTTTTATTTATTCATGGAAAAGAAAAAGAAAAACTAACACCACACACCAGGTGGGATGAGAACCAATAAGAAACAACTTTTAGAGTCAGTTTCTATTTAATTGTTTGCAGGTTTTTCTAATAACAAAAATATCACACTGACCGTGTAGAGGGCGTCAAAACTCATGTATCAAATATGATACACTTGGTGTTAAAGGGTTAAATGTCCAATAAGCGTGTATAACACTACGTATAACAACCCCCCTTCTTAAGCACCAGCTGCCACATGTGATTTCGTCATATTTTCTACGAAATAAATACATTGGATGGATACCTTTTGGCATCGTTAGAAGTTTGAATCCCTTTTTAAACTGCTGTGTCTGCGAGGTGGATGATTCCTGTCAATAAACCACAATCAGAAACAAAATGCACGCCTTCACTTGCTCTGGAGGAAAATTGAAAAACAAACATCATTGAGTTTTTCTCCGTCCTGTTGTTTTTACAGACAGGTCTGAACTCGCCGCAGGTTCTCCTTTCTGAATCACCTCTTTTGCGGAGCTGGTGATGTGCGATGATATACGGCGGGGCTTTCGTTGAAACGCTGCTCAAAATGCATTTTAATTAAAGACGCATATTAATTTGTTTTTCAATAACTCACTGTCGCTCTGACTATCTGCAGCGACGGTCTGGGTTCTTCAACAAGTCCTGTAACGTGTCATCCGTTCCTACGTTGGAGACGAGAACCTGCACAAAATGACAGAAGTGGGACGCAACAGAAGGGACGCAAGTGTAGAAAAAACCGCTGCATTTGACTTAATTTAGGCCCAAAAGGACTAAGTATGGGACGGAATACAAACGTTACATAAATATCATAAACGCTGTAATAACAAACGCACAGATATGGTTCCATCCAGTCTGAAATATGAGACAATATGAGGTAAAACCCACATGTTTGTCATTCCATCAGATCCACCCCGACCTCCTCCTACGATGGAGTTTCTTTCTGTAATGATGACATTAATCCAGCCTCGCTCCGTCTCGTCAGACAGATCACAAAATAATAATTTGGGATTTGGCTGTCGTTCAACAACAGTTGGATGTGACAAATAAAACGCTTGACGATAATAAAGTGTAAGTTTACTCCAGTTCTGAGTTCAACTCCACCGTCCGCATTATTAAAGCCTTTATTTTACAGCTTTATTCTGAGTAAAAAACAAACAAACAAAAATAAACATCATATATGCGGAAATAGTCGCCAAGGTTTTACTTGCACCAGCTGCAGAAGGTAGCAGACTTTAATTTGAAGCAGGCGTGACCTTCACTGGACTGGAATCCAGGGATTTTGTGCAACTTATGCAACAATAAAGTGCAGCTGCTGTATTCTGTGTTATTTACACCCTTCCAGGATTTAAAGTGTCAATTCTAATTCCGCCAAAATCATTCTGGAAATTATTGCAAAGTAGGAAGAGGCTGAGATGGAGGCGATCAGTGTGTGAATGTCCACATATTCATTTTTTTTTATTATTATTATTTATTTATTTTAATATGTTTTTACATTTTTTTATGTCCAGATATTCATTTTCACTCATTCATTTATTTGTTTTCAGCAGAAAGAAGGGAAAAACATGTACAAAAAACTAATATAACCGCAAATACATTAATAAATTAAGGTGATCAATACAAAATAATAATATCCATGTACACGCATAACAACAAAACAAATTCAACATGCACTGCTTCTCACATTTATACGACAGAACACATGACTTTTACTTTCTTAATGATATAATAACATTGTTCAGAGTCCTAATAATGTAAATAACCAATAGTAAACAGAATAAAAATTTAAGTATATTAGACATAATAACTATCTAAATCAGGGCTCAAACATAAGGGGTCAAATCTGGCCCCCCAAAGGGTCCAGTCTGGCCTTGGTGATGACTTTGTGAAATGTTAAAATTAAACTAATATATTAACAATCATTTTAGTTCAGTTCCATAGACAGAACAATTCAATTAAAGTGGGTCAATTCTGTAAAATACTACCATAATACTACTACCATAACTCTGTAAACATTTACATGTATTTACACCAAAACAAAGGATAATTTTGAAACGTCTGAAAAGCTGTATATATATATATATATATATATATATATTAAATTTTTACATTTAAAGAATGATTTACAGAGCGATTTTAATGTCAGTACTTAAAATAAAGACAAAAAAATACAGAAAATACACTAAAATACAGACTAACATGTTTTCCCAAAAGGCAGCTCTCCCTAATATAAAAACTACCACATTTCAAACCCACAGATCCCCTTGGGTCAATACAATAGTTATAAAATATAACTCTAAATGTGGTAAAAACTGAAAAATGTTCAATTGATCATGAGCTGATTCCATCCATAATGAACAAAAACTACAAACATAAAGAAAATGACCTTAAAATTAGACTTATTTTAAGACATTTCAGCTCATTCATATGGTTTGGAATTTTTTTTTATATGGAATTTAACTTTTTACACTGAAACAAAATGGCAAAATGACTTATTTTCATTATTTTTGTAGGTTATTATAATAATATTTTACTGGTCAGACCCACTTGTGATCATAATTATCTGTATGTCCTGAACTAACATGATTTTGACACCATTTATTGTTAACATATTCAATGTAATATTTACATTTCATATCCTTTGGCAGCTGGTTTTGTTTGTTTCAAGTCAGAACATAGAAAATATACTCAAATATAAACATATTTTCCCCAAAAGTCAGCTCTCCCTCACATAAAAACTGCCACGTCTCAAACCCACAGATCACCTCGGGTCAATGCAATAGTTATAAAATAGAACTAAATGTGGTTAAAACTGAAAAATGTTCATTTGATCATGAGCTGATTCCATCCATAACTGAATCCATTAGGATAAAAAAACAAAACAAAAATAACAGACCTACTGTAGTTCCGAACTCTGCACTGTTTTCCCAATCAATACCATATTCTATAATGAACTTTAATTCGTACCATTTTCAGTACAGGCGTATTGTCTCGTGTCTTATTAGTCTTATATCCTCCCAGAACCACTAGCGTGACTAAGACTTTTAGTCGTGTTGCATGATTTGGAGTAAGATACAGTATATGCGTCAACAAATAAATGTCAAGCGTGCAGATACTGTCGTCTGCTTTGATCACGAGCATGAAAAGAATATTGATGGACAGCTTGTGTATAATAGCAGCGAACAGCGCTGCCCATGTTGAGTGCAGCTCTGACTCATCGACTCAGAAACAGTGGGGGCTTCGTCTCGTTTGTTGAGGAAAGCTTATACATCAATAGCAAAGCAGCCTAATGAGCTAGCTATTGGATTTGGTGTTTTGATGTTGATGGCTTTTGTTTTGACATGTATTAAAGTTGATCTAGTCTCATAATTTACATGCTTTATATCTTGTTTGTATTAACTTAAGCAATGGACTGGCAAACAATTAGTTTATACATTTTTTATTCACAGAAGTTCGGATCAAAAATGGTTTATTTGTTTCCCATTGTAATGAGTTTCTCAAAGGGTGTGCAATTACTTTCTTCTCTTCTCTACTGTCTTTTATTTTTATTATGTTATTCATGAACACACACACACACAGCTATTTAGTTATTTGTGTTGAATTGCATTGAATACAGTTTTTGTTGAATATCGGCGCGCCGCTGACAAGCTCAGATGATGCTGCCGCTTCAGTTGGTGCCGTATCTTAAAGTAAAATTATTACATAAAATAGAGAATGTAGCTTTGACGTTTATTACACTGAAGGAAAAAAAAACAACAGAACAGTATCAGACATTTCACCTCAACATTTATATGAATTCTGACATATGTAGCTCAGTCTAAAAATGCGTTTACCACTTTATAATGTGTCTGTTTTCCTTTCGTGTCACTTAAAAAGACACAAACTGCTTCTTCCAGGTGTAGTTGTTTCCTTATTCTTTCTGCAAAGAGGACAGAAGGACGTCTGGTTAAAGGGCAAGGACCTCAGCTCCAATATTCATGTGTTTATAAGTTGTAATACCGCTGATGGCCACTAGAGGTAGCTCCAAAAAGCCCTGGCTCCCATTGACTTACACTGAACACTGCAAAAAAAAAACAAGCCCAAACCATTCTTTTTTCTATAGGAAGTCAGTCTCACTCACTATTCTGTGTTTTGCCCATGGAGGGTGAACTGAGCATGCTCAGATGTCTATGGAAAGAATAAAGTCTGTTCCATCATTTTGAAATGTTTTCTACTGAGTAAATGGTTGAAGTTTTACAAATATTTAACCCTGTAAAGCCCGAACCATTAAATCATTGACAAAAAATACCAGTTCTTTGAAACTGGAGCCTTTATTGGTCCATCTGAACAATAACAAAAATTATTACTAATGATCAATTTCCATGTATGAGTTTTAGTTTTGTATCACATTTGATACATCAGGTCTCGATGCTCAAATATTATTATTTTTTAATGAACAAATACATGATATAACACAAACATGTCAAACAAATTGGTAATTCCTTTTAAAATTATCAAAGTTCTGCCTCTGTCATTAATGACAGCCGTGTCGTGTCACTGGAAAGGCCTGCGGTGAATGAATTCCTCCCCTTGACAGATTATCTGTGTATAGTATGTATCTAATTGTATACATCAGGTTTTTTCAAGAAAAAAAAAAATCACACTGGCCATATAGAGGTTTTCAAAACTCATGTACCAAATATGATATGTTTGGCATTATAGCGTTAAAATAAATCATACATACTGAACGCTCACCACAGACACGCCAGGAATTAAAGTGTTACAAATAGCACTTTAAAAAACCAACATGTGACGTCATGGTTTATTTGTAAAGTAAGTAAACGCTGTCTGTAGGACTGCATCGGGTCGTCCAACACCCTCACCCTCCTCTTCCTCAGCTGTGTTTTTGTAATGTGCACTGATTGTGTTTTGGTCTTTTCTGATCACCTTGAAGGCAGCATGTGTTGCTCTAAAACCTCGCTGCACTTTTCAGCATTAATGGAGCGTCACGGAGGCGACAGTGATCTTTGCCAAGGTGCTGACACGAGCCCAGACCACGACAGACCCTGGCTTTAGACCTGTACTGCTTTGGAGAGGTTTACCTCAGTAATCCTGACCCATGTGGTTCTGTCAGCACTAGTGAACGACGCTTCTTGATGCAGTGCTGTCTGAAGGGTTGGAGGCTTGAACCCTTGCCCTTTACAAACCAAAATAAATCCAGATTTCTTAAACCTTTCAGTCTTTTCTTAGGACCAGGTTCTTCATGATTTTCTGCAATTGCTGTCAAACTGCTGTCAGTCTGTCTTTGCTCCTGAAGGACGAGGCTTTTCCTGGATCCTGCTTTTACACCAAATCATGATCATAATCACCTGATTTAAAACATATTGTTCTATTATTTAACCGTTAAAGACCAAAACATACACTGATCCAAAAGGGTTTAATAACTGTTGATCCACTAATTCTATCAATTCATGGAAATAATTGGTGTAAAATTCAGTTCTTCATCTTTTCATGGTCATCAGATATGACCCATTTAGACATTCAGATGTTCTGTAGTTACCGTGGAAACACCATCATCTTCTACAATATTGATTCACCAGTAAAACCCATAGAGTTGAATCAATGATAGTGGATGGAAACATAGTTTATGTTCAGCTAATTGTATATTTTACTGAAAAAGTCACTTATTCTTCAGTTTTCTTTGTTTTGATATCGTCACCTTTGAGTTTATTGTCAGGTTTTGCGAACATCTACATGATCAATAAATTAAATACAGGAAAATATACAATTTACACTGAAAAAACTCAAAATGATGAAGATAATATTCCGATAAATGGTGATACATCACATAAGAAAGGTTAAATATAGAGGAAATAATCATATGGGAAAAGCCACCAATGTATCACTGAGTCTTTAAACATAAAAAATAAATTTATCAAGTCACCACAAAAATAATTCTAACAAGTGGTAAGAGGTACAACAAGCCCCGCCCCTCACACTTATTGTAGCTTATTTTGGCATCGATCCAGCTGACGTCATCATGTCTATGTCTGTATGCAATTAAATTGAAACAAAATTGATGTTTTCAAAAACATTAGAAATTTCACCCATTATAAGTCAATGGGGGGAAAAAGTGTTTTTTTTTTTGTTTGTTTTTTTTTTTTTTTACTTTGACCTACTATTTCCAAAATGTAACCACATCTATTCTGGGTCACTGGTAATCTATAAACCCAATTTATCATGAATTCAACAAATAATTGTGCTGCTACAGATATCTGAAATGTCACCTATTATAAGTAAATGGGGAATTTTTTTTTTTTTTTTTTTAAGAATTCATTAAAAAAATGAACTTTGACCTAATTTTCCCAAAATGTAATCAGATCTATTCTGCGTCACTGGTAATCTATAAACCTAATTTGGTATGAATTCAACCAATAGATTTGCTGCTAAAGTGTTAACAAACAAACAAACAAACATATCGAACCAAAACAAATACCCCTTGTCTTGTAATAACTCATTATTTGCCCTAAATTGCCATTTTTCCAGTTTTTCCTGAATAACTTGCAGCCTGAATTTGAGACCTGGATGTAGATATATTTACAAATAAAACAGCTGTAATATGTTGTGCTTAGACTATAGTTATATAACATTTTCTCATCATTATTGTCTTTTTACTTTGCATTTTCCAGGTCTGATTTTTTTTTTTTTTTTTTATCATTTGTTGTTGTTTGTGTGTTACTTGTTGGTGCATTTTACATTAAAAAGAATAAATCGTGTGGTAAACAACTGTTGTTCGCTGTCAGCTTGACCAGTGAGTCTGAAACAGAGCTGGTGTGTAGGTGTTAATAAATTTATACGATGTGGGAGTAGTTGCAGAGTCAGCATGCGGACACTCTTTCATTCTTTATGTCCTGGTCTCCGTTCGGCACCGGTTGCTTTTTTATACTGAATATGCATCTCACAACATCTCTTTATTATAATTTGTAGTCTGCCTGGGGTGGTAGTCTGAGCAATGAAAAGCACTAACACCGAAAGTAGGAATGAAAAAAATGAAAATTTATTCAAAAACAAGGTATGATGTCTGAGGATTGTGACCTTCATGAAATGCAGGACTGGAACAGCAGGTGTGTCTGAAATCACTCAGTACTTTCCAGATAAGATAACTGGATTTTACTGGAAGTCAATGTTATTTCCTAGCAGCACTTCTTAACATAATAGCACCGAGATGCATAAAATACAGATTATTATATTGTAGGTGGGAGGGATGAATACTTTCCCAGTGAGGTTCTTCTTTAGATCACTTTGTATGCTTCCATTATATTGTTTTTCTCTGAGTATGAGAGGAAATATGAATGTGCAGTAACATCCATTGTGATACAAAAATAGTCACAAAGGAGGTGATTAGAAGTAATTTCATTTTTTTGGCGTAATCAGTCGTCTCATCACTGCTGTACTTCACCTCTGTTGCTTGTCATTCCCATGCTTCTGCTGCTTTTTTTTCACCTCTCCATTCAATTACCGTATTTTCTGCATTATAAATCGCATTTTTTTTCATAGTTTGTCCGGGGGTGCGGCTTATACTCTGGAGCGACTTATGTGTGAAATTATTATCACATTATTGTATCATTTCACATGTTATTTTCACACTAAACCACCAGAGGGTGCTCTAGGCCTGTGTTGATCATTTCAACATTGGCG
>JAPSES010072067.1:0-10916 GCA_029822895.1 Maxillicosta whitleyi | reverse complement strand
GACCTCCAGCAGTCCACATTTATATGGGCAGACATTACTCCATGCCCCTGTCCGCTGTCATGTAGGTTCAATGGGTCCGAGGCCTGGACTCCACCAGACCACTGCAGGTATGTGCTGTGGTATCTGGGTCCCTGAAGTCCTCCATGGACTACATGCATTTCTGTAACAGATATTTAAATGTCCTGAGACTGGGACGTCCTTCCTTAGTCCATGTGTGCTTGGTTCTGACTCTGGTAGGTTTGGAACCAAAAACACCTGCACACACTTTGACAGATCAGTGGATGTTCGGCCAGACCTTTAGTTCATCAGTGAAAAACAGTCAGACGAGTGAAAACCAACCTGAGCCTGTGGGTTTGAGGACAATTTCTGCTGGATTATGAGGCTTCAGTCCAAGGGCTGACAAAGGGGTCTTAGCAAGACCAGGAGGGGCTCGACCTGGAACGGATCACACACTTATCACTGGGGTGTACATATATCCATCCATCCATTTTCAACCGCTTAGTCCCTTTCGGGGTCGCGGGGGGCTGGAGCCTATCTCAGCAACTACGGGCAGAAGGTGGGGTACAATACGGGGTACACCCTGGATGAGCCCCAGTTCATGGCAGGGCCACACAGACAGACACACACATACACACTAGGGCCAATTTAGAGTTACCAATGAACCTGTTCTCCAAGTGCATGTCTTTGGAAGTGGGAGGAAGCCGGAGTACCCGGAGAGAACCCACACAGTCACAGGGAGAACATGCAGACTCCACACAGAAAGAACCCATTGTCCTTCTTGCTGTGAGGCACGAGCGCTAACCACTGCACCACCGTGCTGCCCATTGGGCGGGAGAATTAAGGCCCAAGGACCCTCACTGGTAGCTCAGTGTTTGCATGTGTCTCCGGAATTGAACTGGCGACCCCATGCATCCCAGGCTATGATCTTACCACTGAGCCAGCCAGCTGCAGCTGATATAGTTATAGTTTTAGAAATAGTTATAGGAATATGTACAGTTATAGGAATAGTTATAGTTATAGATATAGTCATAGTTATAGAAATAGTTATAGAAATAGTTATAGTTATAGATATAGTCATAGTTATAGAAATAGTTATATGTATAGTTATAGATATAGTTATAGGAATAGTTATAGATATAGGAATATTTGTAGTTATAGGTACAGTTATAGGAATAGTAATAGTTATATGAATAGTTATATTTATAGGAGTAGTTATAGTTAAAATAAAAGTGTCCTTTTATTGTGTGTACATGTTTTCAGGTGGTTCTTTATTCATATTAGCCATAATCCTGCCTCAGAACTAATTCATTTTTTGTAAGAGGTTCATTATTAATGATCAACACAGAATCATGTCCATAAAAATCCAAGATGGCCATCTACATCTGTCAGGATATAATAACATGTAGATATGTTTTCAAATTGACCTGCTGACAGAGGTCCATGCCTCATGTTCTGCTGAGTCCAAACATGTACCAGTGAAACCATTCAGTCTAGACCACCTGGTACCAGTTCATATTTAACAGCTGACTTTAAAGTACTGACAGGTCCAATATTTATGCATTCATGATTCTGAGAAACATGCAATGAAAAAAATATAAATAAATAAATATATCATTCTATAGAATGTCCAGTTGCTTATGAGTGGAACAGGCAGCAGACAGGGAAGAGGTTGCAGTGAAACAAACCACAAACAACCCAAACATAACAACAGAACACAACAGCAGCCACTGAGAACATCATCAGTGATAGTTCTATAAGTAGACTGTAACTAATGAATGATCCAAGGTCTTTAGTTCTTTGTATTTGTTGGACATTTTCCTGTGCATATTTGTGTTAAATGTGCCATCAGTGCTGCTCTTGTGTACCTGTTGGACTAAACTGTGCAGGACTGCAGTGCATCATGGGCAGAGGGAGTGGGGTGGGTGGGATACTGGTGTGGTTGATATTGTGGGGACAGAGGGACTCTGGTACAAACATGCATCTGACACTTACCAAATAATTCCATTCATTTCTTTCCTTTTCCACCTGTACATCCCCACATTGAGTGGGCCAGTGTGTGTGCACTAAACCAACACTGGAGTAATATGGATGAAGAACACAGGACAACACAAGTGGCACGTGCACTAGTCAACCGTGCACATTAAACTGATGTTTACAAGTATGTGGGGACCAGTGGAAACTTAATTTAACTGATGCTTATTAACAGTCTCTGTTTTGGTCCTATAAGATCTGACAACACCACAAAGGAAGTGTGTGGTACGGTTGGACCGCTGTACTAGGGCGGTAGGTCAGTGGGTGGTACTGTTGGTATTATGGTAGAGGGTCAGCGGGTGGTACAGTTGGTACTGGGGTAGAGGGTCAGTGAGTGGTACTGTTGGTACTAGGGCAGAGGGTCAGTGAGTAGTACTGTTGGTACTAGGATAGAGGGTTAGTGGGTGGTACTGTTGGTACTGGGGCAGAGGGTCAGTGGGTGGTACTGTTGGTACTAGGGTAGAGGGTCAGTGAGTGGTACTGTTGGTACTAGGGCAGAGTGTCAGTGAGTGGTACTGTTGGTACTAGGGCAGAGGGTCAGTGAGTGGTACTGTTGGTACTAAGATAGAGGGTCAGTGGGTGGTACTGTTGGTACTAGGGCAGCAGGTCAGTGAGTGGTACTGCTGGTACTAGGGCAGCGGGTCAGTGAGTGGTACTGTTGGTACTAGGGCAGAGGGTCAGTGAGTGGTACTGTTGGTACTAGGATAGAGGGTCAGTGAGTGGTACTGTTGGTACTAGGGCAACGGGTCAGTGAGTGGTACTGTTGGTACTGGGGCAGTCATAAACTATTGCTAAACTGTTTGAAGTTTCTACAGTACATGTGTGATCCAGATCCACAGAACCACCAGAACCAAACTGGACACACACACTGTTGGACATAGTAGATAATAGTAGAGGATGAGATGGCCCAAATAAACTGTGCCTAAAACCAAAAGGAGCTGAGGTCCAACACCCGGTGTTTGTAACAGCGTTCGTGTGAAACACACTCCAGAAGGTCTCTACACCAATAAACCATATGAATGTGTTCAACCGAAGGTGTTGAACCTCCAACATCCTTTGTAATGTGTAACTGTCCACAGTGCCCTCTGTCAACCCAAAGGGGAACTTACACAGATTGAAGTAAGGGGTTTGCGGTGAGTTGGGGAAGGTGGGGATTTGGGGGTTGGCCTCACCGCCAACTGTGGGTGTAGGACTAATGGCACCGCTGTCCAACTCCTCAAAGGCCTCCCGGTAACTGTGCATGTGTTTCTGCCAATGACAAACAAAAGCAAGAAGTTAAACATAGACTTACACTGAATTATGAGATGGCACCATAAGACAAACTTGACTGTCCTTTGTATTGATTCTGTTCATTAGCCTTCAGAGTCAGTTCATTTATGAAGTGAACTAGCTTAGTGCGTTAAGGTGCACATCCTGTCTAAGCAGGCTCAGAGACGTCTCACAGGTGATGACGTTCATTTAATTATACACTAATTATCAGTTATTTTCACTCCTGTTTTAGTCATACAGAGGCAGGTTTGAATATGTGTGAATTATGTTATTTTATTGTCTGAATTATTGTAAATTTGTAATTGATTGCTGTAAAGTTATTTTGCCTAAATATAAAGGTTCCCAATGATCAGAATAATCCAAATACCCTCACAACCTCATTATTTTAATGTTGGAGCCCCGTCTACATTGCAATGACCTGTTATTCACACCAGAACATGGTTTAAAGTAGAACCAGCAGAACACACACTAGTACATGAATGAGGTTTTAATGAGTCCAAAGTGTGTGGATGACTCCTAAAGGTCAGAGGGTACTGGCTTCTAATGGTCATCTGTTGTATGGCATCAACCTGCTTCACCATCTTCACAACAGCGTTACCTCCTTGGGTCGACCTCCTGGGTTCAGGGCAATGGCGTTGACAAACTCTGGAGAAACACAGCGAACAGGAGATCGAAGTGGAGCATTTGGACCGGAACCATGGTCCTGGATATTGGGACTGGAGATATGACGGTGGGGGGCAGGGGCGGGTTCCTCCAGGGATCGAACATGAGCATGAACTCCTATAAACAGACATTTGTCCAGTTCAGTAACAACTGTGGAACACACACACACACACACACACACACACAGCAAAGCATGAGCAGGAAGCAAACGCTTCCCATGCACCAGAAGGTTCATCACTACAACACAAAGGAGGACAGAGTAGGAATTGAACCAACAACCCTGTGGTTATTAAACTAACCTAACCATGTACCCTAACCCTGTATCCTGTACCCTGACCCTAGCCCTGTACCCTGATCCTAACCCTGTACCCTAACCCTAGTCTAAGGGCAGGGGATGTTCTAGGAAACGTTTAGTCATTGTTTGATTGTGTCCATGTTCCATGTGTTCTGTTGGCTGTGTGTTCTCTGCTGACCTTATTACATTCCTGGAAAGCCCTTTGAGGAAACTGTCATTGTGATATTGGGCTATAGAAATAAAACTGAATTGAATTGAACCCTGTACCCTGTACCTTTGCCCTGTACCCTGTACTGGGACCTGGACCCTATACCCTGTACCCTAACCCTATACCTAATCTAATCGCGATTAACACGTTAATAGTCCCAGCCCTAATATATACATATATATATACATCTATCCATCATCTGCTGCTTGATCCGGGGTCGGGTCGCGGGCACAGCAGCCTAAGCAGGGAGTCCCAGACGTCCCTCACCCCAGCCACGTCCAGTTCCTCCAGCGGGATCCCGAGGCGTTCCCAGGCCAGCAGAGAGACATAGTCTCTCCAGCATGTCCTGGGTCGTGGACCAGAACCTCTTCAAAGCCTTTCAGAAGGCATTCTCCATGGCCTCACCAAACTCCTTCTATGCTCGGGTTTTTGCCTCCGCAACCGCCAAAGCCACACACTGCTTGGCCTGCTGGTACCTGTCCGCTGCTTCCGGAGTCCCACAGGCCAAGAATGACCTGTAGGGCTCCTTCTTCAGCTTGACGGCATCTCTTACCGCTGGTGTCCACCAATGGGTTCGGGGATTACAGCCACGACAAGCACTGACCACCTTACGGCCATAACTCCGGTCAGCCGCCTCGACAATGGAGTCATGGAACACTGTCCATTCGGACTCAATGTCCCCCACCTTCCCCGAGGCACGGTCGAAGCTCTCCCGGAGGTGGGAGTTGAAGCACCTTCTGACAGGAGACTCTGCCAGACATTCCCAGCAGACCCTCACAACACATTTGGGCCTACTGGGTCTGACTGGCCTCCTCCCCCACCATCGGAGCCAACTCACCACCAGGCGGTGATCAGTTGACAGCTCTGCCCCTCTCTTCAGGTCTGATGATACAACCACAAAGTCGATCATTGACCTGCAACCTAGGGTGTCCTGGTGCCACGTGCACATATGGACACCCTTATGTTTGAACATGGTGTTGGCTATGGACAAACCATGACGAGCACAGAAGTCCAACAACAAAACACCGCTCGGATTGAGGTCAGGGGGGCTGTTGCTCCCAATCACACCGCTCCAGGTCCCACTGTCGTTGCCCACATGAGCGTTGAAGTCCCCCAGGAGGACGAGAGTCCCCTGAGGGACTGCCTGCCAACACCCCCTCCAAGGACTCTAAAAAGGGTGGGTACTCTGAACTGCTGTTCGGTGCATAAGCACAAACAACAGTCAGGACCCGTCCCCCCAACCCGAGGGCGGAGGGAGGCTACCCTCTCGTTCACCGGGGTAAACCCCAACGTATTGGCACCAAGTTGGGGGGAAATAAGTATTCCCACCCCTGCTTGGCGTCTCTCAGTGAGTGAAAGTCCAGAGTGGAAGAGAGTCCAACCCCTCTCGAGAGGACTGGTTCCAGAGCCCTTGCTGTGCATCGAGGTGAGCCTGACTATATCTAGTCGGTACCTCTCAACTTCGTGCACCAGCTCAGGTTCCTTCCCCACCAGAGAGGTGACATTCCATGTCCCAAGGCCTAGCTTCTGTAGTCGAGGATCGGACCGCCAAGGTCCCCGCCTTCAGCTGCCGCCCATTTCACTGCGCACCCGACCCCCTTGGCCCCTCTCACGGGTGGTGAACCCATGGGAAGGAGGACTCATGTTTCCTTTTCGGGCTATGCCCGGTCGGGCCCCATGAGAAATGGCCCGACCACCAGGCGCTCGCCATCGTGCCCCACCCCCAGGCCTGGCTCCAGGGGGGGACCTCGGTGACCCGCATCCGGGCGAGTGAAACTGGTTCCTTGATTGTTTTTCCATGGGGGTCTTAAAATTAAATACAGATTAAACAGATGAAACTGATTAAATAGAGATTAAATAGAGATGAAACAGATTAAACAGAGATTAAACAGATGAAACAGAGATGAAACAGATTAAACAGAGATGAAAACAGTCCAAGAAAAAGCCACAGATTTGAAGGAAGGCTGTTTTTTTCTGTTTCTTTTAAAGACGAAGGAAGAACCAACCCATGAAGGAGGGAGAACGACCGGGCTGAGGGGAAGTCATGTTAGGGATGACACAGTGGACACCAGCTGAGAATTCTGGGTAACGACAGAAATAATGAGAGGAAAGAAAATGATGATGACAAAAGAGAACCATCAGATGGAAGAAGGAGTTGAAATAAGATAAGGTTAAGATAAGATAAGGATCCATGTAATAAACAGAAACATGAGCCATTTTCAACTGAAGATGGTTTTTTGTGTTTCCTGTGAAATAAAAACATGAATGATCACAACTTAAGATAAGGATGAGATCAAATATATGATTCTGTATGGTTCTATATGGTTCCATATGGGTCCATATAGATCTGCATTGTTCCATATGGTTCTATATGGTTTCATATGGGTCCATATAGATCTGTATGGTTCCATATGGTTCTATAGGGTTACAAATACATCTATATGGTTCCATTGGTTGTACATAATTCTATACAGTTCTGTATAGCTGTGCATGCTTCCATGTGGTTCTGTATGGTTCCATAGGTTGATATTGTTCCATATGGTTCTAGTATATAATTCTATATGGTTCCATATAGTTTTATATGGTTCTATATTGTTCTACATGGTTCCATATAGTTATGCTTACTTCTATATGATTCCATAGGATTCTATATAGTTCTATATGCTTCTATATGGTTTCATATATGTAGTTCTATATGGTTGTACTGGCTACATGTAGTTCTATATGGTTCCATTGGTTGTATTTGATTCTATACGGTTCTCTACAGTTCTGTATGGTTGTGCATGGTTCCATATGATTCTATATGGTTCCATATAGTTCTATATGATGCTTTATGGTTTTATATAGTTCTACATGGTTCCATATGGTTCTCTATGATTCCATGCGGTTCTACTGGCTCTATGTAGTTCTATATGGTTCCATATGGTTCTAAATAGTTCTATATGGTTCTGTATGGTTCCATATGGTTCTAGGGGGGCCCTCCAGAAGTAATGTTTCAATGCTTTTATTGTGGACACGTGTCACCCAGTGTGAAGAGATGATTTGCGTAGTAATGGTGTGGACACTGATGGACAGACAGAGGCTGCAGGTGTGTGTGTGTAATCCCACAGATGATCCCTGTTCTTAGAGGGTCTGGTATGGGTCATGTTCCTGTTACAATAATACAACTTTTGGATCCAACAGTGTTTCTTTCACTGGATCTTACCAGCCACTCTTTGGGCAACCAGACCTTCAACATTCAAGACTTCAACAGGTTCTGGTGGAAATGACGTTGAGGCGGTACTGGAGCTTGTCTGGGGTTGAACAGACTTCTCAGACCTGGACACTAAACCCGGTCCATGGGTGTTGAAAGTCTTCACCTGTGAACCAGGACTGGTTCCAGCTGTTCCATATTTCTGATCAACAGGTCTGGGTTCTTGTGCATTAGGCTTTGCAGGTGAAACTTCAACAGGTGGCATCTTGGTACAGCCACTGGACATTGGTTCTGAAATATGGGTACTTCTGGAACCATCATCCTGGTAGGAGAACCTCCTGGTTTGGCTGTGGGAGAAGGATGGCTGGGTGGTCACAACATCACTGTTGTTTTGCAGTGACATATTTTGTGGATTTGGAACTGAACAGCAGCCTGGTCCCAGGTCCAGCATGAGGACGTTGAGGGTTTCCATGGACTGCTGGATCTCCTGCTGAGAGGCGCTGTGGGGGGGTAGGCAGGGTAGGCTGTGGTAGCCTTCAACTGGACTGAAGATGAGCCCTTCACTGGTTACCGGCTCTTCTGTCACACCAAACTGTTGCCAAACATTGAGTCCACGCTGTACTGCATCCCTGCTGCTGGTGGTGCGTGTCGGAGCCGCTGGCATTAACTTGGGTTCAGCACCAAATGACTGAGAGTGGAACAGACTGACGTTCTCTGTGACCATGTAAGACTCTGAGGATGGGGAATCATTTTTCATCAGAGTGACAGGTTGGTCAAATTTATCAACCTGTTGTTGTACTTTTTGTGGAGGTGTCTCAGGGATGCTGCGCTCCAGGTATGGAACATGTTCCTGCTCAGTGATAGGGGACTCCAGTTGGTAGTAAAAGTCTGCCAGGGTGGCCCCGCCATCATCTGGACTGTCTGTACACGGAGGCAAGTCATCATCTAAAATATCTGTTTCACGATCAGTGCTGCCATGGCCATTCACATGAAGTTGATCTGGCACCAGGTTCATAATTGGCCCCCCTGGAGCACTTTGGGTCGATAAGTACCCTGGTGTGTGCACAGACCCCTCCAAACCACTGAGGAGCTGATCCAGTGCCTTCTTCTCTTGGGGACTGATGGATTGTTGGGCTGGTGGAGTTTGGTGGTGGACGGACCGGGCCTCCTCACCCACTGGGACATATGGACGGCTCACTGTGGAGGCCAGGGAGGGCACTGCCACGCCACCTGCAGGGGCTGAGTGGTCAGCAGTGTTTTGGAGTCCTCTGGCTGGAACTGCTCCTTCAGAATATTCCTTTTTACGAACTTTGGCGTAGAGGCTGCCGTCCAGAGGCCCTTGGGTGTGGACAACTTCTACAATACAGAAAAAAACAACAGGCTGATGAGGATCATCTAGAGCCAAATGTACACACTGCTTTAAAGAACCACTGAGTGTATTTGGACCATTTTTGAACACTTATGCTTTGACCTTCATATCTGTAAAACACAAAGGTTTAGTGTTGGAAGAATTGTTCAAACAAGTTATCTTACATTTAGTTATAATTTAGTTATACTGTTTTAAAGTACCTGTGTGCGCAGAGTACAAATTCTTTTACAGAGCCACGGTTAGTGAAACGATTTCAAACAAGGAAGTTTCCTACAAAGAGGAAGATGGATAAGGAGGAGGATAAAATGTGTGTAACTGTGTTTTAAACTGACATAACTTGAAGGAGGCAGTTTTTGTGAATCCTTATCCTTGAGAAAGTCATATCCTGTTTTGTAACGTGGAACCGCCCTAATGGGATAAAAAGCGAGGAGAACGGCAGGACGGGTTCAGAGCGGGTTGGAGCATCCAACATCTCTGTCTGTGTCTCCTTGTGAGAAAAACACTCTAACTCTGTGTCCTCTCTCTTTGTGTGTGTGTGTCTTAGGTTGTGTGAACCTTTAGTTTGCATTATTTGTGTGATTTCAGTTCTTCACTAAAATCACACAAACATCAAACCCAAGCAGGACAAAATCTAACTTTTTTTTTTTTTTTCACAGTTTTTCACTAAAACATGTTGAATGAACAGCTTAAATAATAATAATGACAATAATCATATATGATGTGTTTGATGATTGCAAAGATGGTAACCACGGAAACCAAACCAGAAGAACACACAGTTGAACGTTCAGTTTGGACCAAACATATTGCACACTTCAGTGCTCAGTGTCGTCGACCAAAAGAATGGACACTTAAAGTTCTGTTGGTCACAGCGAGCATCTGTGGGAAATGTTCATCTTTGAACTTTGACCTCTGACCCTGGTTTTAACAAGTCCCTATTAGAGCAGAAATAGCATATTCTCTTTAAGACTAAAACACACACACTCTAGGCTGTTGTCAGTGTAGATAAGAGTGTGGGGACATTCCACAACCACAGGGTTCATGTGAATGACAACGTCCCCTGAAGGTTGAATGGACAAGAATGATTTACATCCAACAAGTCAAAGCAAAGACAGATCTGACACAGGAAATCAGCATTCAACAGTATTTACAGTCCAATACAGGACCAATAAATAAAAATACTAGACTAGAAAGAACTGAAGCACACCTGAAGAGTAATCAAACTACAGTAACTATAATTAAAAAGAATAAATACAACAAGTAATCAGAATACAGTAACTTTGTAGGAGTAAAAAGTAATACAAAGGTAATTAGACCACAGTAACTATTTATGACTAAAAACTATAAATACAACAAGTAATCAGACTACAGTAACTGTTAAAGACTATAAATAATAAATACAACAAGTAATCAGACTACAGTAACTATGCAGGAAAATAAAATACTACAAAAGTAATTAGAATACATTAAAAAAAATTACCTCCTGGTTTTCACCCACACGATCATCAACACTCACCAGATAGCACAGGTGGAAGTTCAACGCTCCAACAAACGGATAATACACACACACATGAAAACATGAAAAAAAAACCCCACCTCCACTGACTTGTGACTCCCCCCATTAGACAAAGCACAGTTAATAGTACTGAAACAGACCGAAGTACAACATGTAATGGTACTGAAACACTACCACCGCTTTTTAACTACCTTGGCTACCTCAGCCCCAGAGATAGAAGAGCCCCCCACTGAGTTCCCCGACTCTGCCCCCTCAACAGGGGGCGTGTCGGTGGGACTGAGGAGGTCTTCGAAGTATCCCCTCCACCGACCCACAACGTCCCGAGTTGAGGTCATCAGCACACCATCTCCACTGTACACAGTCTTGACAATGTAC
>JAPSES010072056.1:0-10918 GCA_029822895.1 Maxillicosta whitleyi | reverse complement strand
GGGGGGGTAATGGCCCCCTTACCTTATCATTATACACGTCCATCTTCAAAACAAGTTGTCGAGTGTGGGGGTGGAACAGGTGTGATGGAACTTATATGTGTAGAATATGTGTAAAACAGGTAGTACCACCACCACTATTAATACTTATCTAGAACAACCCCCTCCCTTTTGGTCTCAGACCTCTTGTCTACATTTTCTCACTCCAAACACCCCCCTACAGTTGGGAAACACTGATCATAGTCGCTAAATTGAATATGGGAGGATACCTGATTTTCACAGAAAAAATGCAAAACACAGATGATAATATTATAATACATGATGATAAATCACATAATAAAGTTTAGATGTGGAGAAAAGTTCATTTGGAAGTCACCATAGAAAATAGTTGTATGTCTTTAAGGGTTACAGAAAGTCTTAAACAGCCTTAGATGCCCTTAAGTGCCCCCCAAGAAGACTGTAATGCTAAATGTTCCTCCATCCTTTTCTGTCTTATCTCCCTCCCCTCCTTTTACCAAATGGAAGATGTCCAATTTAATTTGCAGTCAGCAATTTGAGAGTGACATCTTTGTTGCCAAGTGCTTATTCACCAATGTACAGCAATGGATTTTTTTTTTATCTGTAAAAATCACACCCCTTCTCTTTGGAAAAGGAGTTTTTTTTAGGCTTTCCTGAAGTAAGAGGAGGCTGAATTCCATCATAAACATATCTGCAGCAGGGTAGACTCCTCTTCAAATATGTAAGTATGAGTCAAGGTGGATTTACCCTCCACTACTTCCCAGAATATAGCTTCTTCTCCGTCTGTGGAGGAAGGCTCTCTCAGCTGTAGCTGTCTCGCTCATCTGTTTCCCACAGATGGCTTGTCAGTCATGCAGTCCCCAGCTCACTAGAGATCCAAAATTCCTCAGAAAGTTTTGCTAAACGTGTTCCTCCGAGTCAGCCCGAATCTCTGTTTCTCTCTGATTATGAATGTTTCTCTGAAGGCTCACGGCGCGTCTCTGTTGTTTCCATTAATTGGTGATGGGCAGACCGTCCTCACAGCTCAGTAACTCATTCCAATACAGATATTTTTAGGCCTTTGAAGATATGTGGGATTAAAAAAATAATGACTGAAAGAAAAAAAAAAAAAAAAAAAAAAAAAGAATTCCCCCAGCACATACAGAGCTCCCCTAAGTTGCAGTTAATGAAAAGAAGAAGTGATGCAGCACAAAAGGTATGAGCTATATACTGACTTTGGCTCATCCACTGCAATTTTACTGTTGGAAACATACTAATCATCACAACATTGTCTTTCATTACTGCAAGTAAGACAGGTAATCAAGTGGCGGTTTCCTCATTAGCACTCATTAGTGTTTTCCATTTTTGAAGCACTGGTGCTGCTTCCATGATGCTGATTATCTGTGATCTGAAGTTTGCCCTTCAAGAAATGAGGCATCTTAAGAAAGCAGCAAAGATAAAACAGACCTTATTTACCCAGTGAGCTTACAGCAAAAATTCATTATCTCACTAAGTACTTTTTTTTTTTTTTTTTTTTACAAGATAATTAAAATTTATCAGTTTAGCTTCAGCTCTCAAATGAGGTATTCACTGCATTATAATATGTGACCCGTCGACCTTGCAATTAAGATCTTCTTTCAGTCTATCATTGTCACGTAGAGGAGTCACTTATTGTAAATGTTAAGTTTACTTTCTTGTTTGCATTTCATGTGTTGCACAAATTCCCCAGATATGAAATGACTATACATCATATAAAGATGCAGAAAAGGAATAGACTGGATTTGTTAAATGGCATTAGGTGTAGATGATGCATGCCATAGGGAATTACACTGTTCATCACTTACTGTTTTAAAGCCACAGCTTTAGAAACAACAAAAGTATTAGTTTCTTTTAATAATAATGATTTTAGACTGAGATAAATATCAGTGTAATAAACATTTAGTTTTGTCTTTGCTGTTAAATGTGTAAAAATATAATAAATTAAATAAATAATAATAATTTAAAACACTTGCTTTGGAAGTTTACACAATTGTTATTAAATAAATACTGGGAATGAATGCTTCTAGGACTCAAAAACAAAAACAAAAAAAAAAAAGAACAGTTTGTTTGAGGTGCTCTTCAGAAAAGGGATTCATGAAGCAGATAACAAACCAGAAGAAAGAACCTACAGTTTTCCAGGCTTCTGTTTTCTTTGACTTTTTGATGACAGTTTGAAGCCTTGAAGTGTTTTTTAAGGACTCCACATGGACCCTGCCATGAGAATAAAGGCACTTTAAAGCTTATAGAGAGTGCCTTGGAGTTTATTTCCTGTTCATTATCTACATGATTATGGCTTGAATTGTTTTAAATGTTTTACCTTTACATTTCTGACATTCCCATTATCACCATAAATAATCATTTTCAACCACAAGTAACTACATGGGTTCTTCAACTGTCACTCAGGAAAAAAAATCTTTAAAAAAAAATATTAACATTTATTCTAAATTCAGTCTATGTTATGATAA
The DNA here is from genome assembly GCA_029822895.1 of Maxillicosta whitleyi. Taxonomy (NCBI): domain Eukaryota; kingdom Metazoa; phylum Chordata; class Actinopteri; order Perciformes; family Neosebastidae; genus Maxillicosta; species Maxillicosta whitleyi. The sequence continues at coordinate 8,420 of JAPSES010072056.1, read as the reverse complement.
TTATTGACAATAACAGATATGACCACTTTTATAATGATACTGTTTGAGTTGTAGGTACAATTTGTCCCAATATTTTCATCCAAATAGTCAATTTGAGTTTTTGCAGGTCATTAAAATGATAAACTCTAATAATTCAACTTTTAAATAGTAGAATATGATTCTGATATGTCTTGAAAACCGGTTGGTTATGCAACTTGTATTTTGGGGGAAATTTGTGTTGATCACACTGCAACAAAACCACAAAATTAAACCAACATAGAATCAGTAGGTACTAGTGTAAACAAAGAAAACACTGTCTCTTCTTATCATGAAATATCTCCTTCTATAATTAACAAGCTAGAATTTTTCTTCTGCTGATGTTACTTGAGATCTGGATTCTTTTACGCCTTGTGAAATAAAACTCAAATGAGGAACACTGCCGACATGTAATTGTAGAATTTTGGAGAAAAGACATAAATGTGCTGTAAAAAATAAGACAGCAAATACCTACCTGCAGTTTGTCTGTATTCACATCCAGAGCATTATTAAATCCATACTTCAATTTTCCTTCACATACTTCTTAGTTTTTGTTAAGGTTTTGTTTAAGGTTTTGATTCCAAACATAATGATTTTAAAATATTTTCAATTAACCCTGCACATTCTGTACTATACACTCTTTATGTTGCAATGTATTTCTATATCTATCTATCTATCTATCTATCTATCTATCTATCTATCTATCTATCTATCTATCTATCTATCTATCTATCTCTGTCTTCTTTATTTTCTTTATGTATTTTTCTTAAGTCTTCTACCCAAAACGTTGCACTGCATTATTCATCACACATAGAAAAACCTGTCACATACCTTGAGCTTTTCTTTGACAATTTTATTAGCTCTGCAGACTCGTTTTCATCATGTGTCACAATTTTATCTCGCTAACATTTTATTAAACCTGGGGTTTTCATTTCCATAAATAGGTGATTTTGTTTATTAGTGAGTCACCAACGGCAGGAAACGCTGTCATTCTCTTCACTTCTGTTTTCATATCTGTCCCTTCTATTCCATTAAATTCATTGGAAATCAAGCTTACATCCCTTCTTTAAGCTTAACAGGAGGTCGTAGTGTAAGTGTGTCTGGATTCCTGCTCTTTCTTTGGACACACATGTCTGCAGATTGTACAAATGTGGCAACATGTGGAGAAAATTTCTTAATCAGGCATCTTTAAGGGCATCTCAGCAGCAGAATTTGTATTGGTTTCCACAACGGGATGATAAATGAGTGCTTGTATCAGCACTGATTAATGAAGTCTTCATTATCTCCTGTTTTCCCTCTTCTTTTCATCCTCATTCTCGTCTGGTCTCATTGTTTTGGCTGGTTAGATTGCGCTGATTTTGTACTTCATAATGAGACGGAGGAACAATAGCAGAGTACTTTTTCACTTCTCCTCCTTAGCAATACTTGTTCTTTTGTCTGCATCTTCAATGAATGACTCCTGAATGTCACTCTGCTGTTTTTTTTTTTTATCTCTCTCTCTCTCTTCCTCATTTTCCGTGAGCAGCTTTCATTGATTCTCACCCATGAATGGAGGCTGGAATGAATGAAGAGACCTTTCCATTTTTAACTTGCTAAGTTGCTTCCACAGAACAGAGTTTGTAGGTGGTTATAAATCAAAACACTAATTTGTAAAATTGAGTCCAGATTTGACATAGCGTGTCTAAATGTCATGATGTCACCAATCTTTTTGAGGGACTACTGGTTTAAATGCTGCATAGAAGTGTGCACATCCTATTAGATATAATCTATTACAGAAATGAAATTACCCGCAGTTAATTTGATTTGGATAATATTGGGCTAATAGAAGAGTGCAGCTCTCCGTGCTGCATATGAATTGAGTGAACTGAATTATATATTCATATGACATATAGCTGCAACCTCTGGTAGTGGCAGGTTTAGAGATATTGCTCCTCTCTGTTCTTTTCTCCTTTGCTTTCTCTCTTCCCTTTCATTGACCCACACTTGACACTAAAGAGCTTTGTAATAATGTGAACCGGCCACAGTGTACTGCTGACAAATACTGCACTGAAGTAAAAGACAAATTACATTTAGTGGCATAGTGGCATCATATACAATTATTAGAACATCAAAAGTCATCAAAAACAATGGTTATGCAAGCAAGTATGAACTCCTGTTTGTGTCATGTGACTAAAACATGGAATATCTAAAAGCACTGTTATTGTCAGTACAATGACATAGATACTGATGTAAGAACTGAAATGATTTTGGTTTTTATGAAGAAAACCATAGAAAATTGTTAGATATCAGCTCTGAAATTAAACTCTTATGAGCTATTTTTGTTGTTATCATTATATTTGTCCAAACAAATGTACCTTAAGTTGTACTACGTATTAAAATTACCAAAAAATATAAGAAAACAAGGGGTGGTCTAATGATTTATTTTCCGCAACTGTACATAATAAAAAGTTTTTTAATACAAAGGTTTTTAATATAATATCTTAATTGATTTGACCCCTAGATTGTTACAAGTCCAATAAAACTCCCATTGTAATAGAAAACTGAAAATTTAGAATGACATCTGAGTGGGGGGTGTAAAGTAGCTCCTTGTCATTTATATAGAGGGGTATTGATGAACACTGATGAACACAAAAATGTAATTTCTTTTTTCTTTAAACAACTGCTTAGATTTAAGATAACTATTGCACTGTGTTCATCGTTGGACAAAAAAAAATCCATTATTATTGTTCAGCACATTATAGTTCAAATGATCTGAGAGGACATCGGATTTCTGCATTTATTTTGCACCTGAGTTGTGGTCTCATAACTTCTACTTTGTGAAGCCAGGATTTAGTCTAGTCACAGGTGTTTTCAGACATGTAGGACTAAAGTGACCCAAATGGCATATTACAACACTACATGAAAGCTGGGGGAAAATGACTTAGCTTTTCCATAACTGCCTCAAATAATGTTAGGTTCATCTGTGTTGAGCTTTTGCAGTGAAAAAAAATAACTCATCAGAGTCGGTTACAATGCATTGTTATTCAGGTGTGAAGAGGTTACCTAGGTTACTCCACAAAAAACTATATATGCATTTGGGAACTACATTTAAAGACATTTGTATGGCTAGAAACTCATTCATATAAGTGTGTCTTTAAGACTAAGCTGCAGTGGGCTTCATCTTTATGATAAGACTATGTGTATCAGACTTATCATCAAGACTGGACAAACTGTTTCTTGCTCCGTGTAAGTTAATGATAAAGCCAGTGTCACTGCCACCAGGAGAGGCTAGTGAACTAATGCACACTGTCTTTCTGTACTGTAAAACATATGCTCCTCACCTATTGCACAGCTGTGTCCCTATAGCCAGAAGTGACAGAAATCATCACCACCTGATTGTTATCTCTCTCTCTCTCTCTCTCTCTCTCTCTCTCTCTCTCTCTCTTTCATAGCTGCAAAAATCCGTCCGTTGATCAATGCATTCATCATTAAGAACACAGAGCTTGCTTATTAATCTAATGATGTAAATAAATTCCTATTTAGGCGAGATGACTGCCAAACGACTTCTTTTGCACCTTAATAAGATTAACTGTGATTAAATCCTCCCATCTGGCTTTTTTTTTTTTTTTTTTTTTTTTGAGTGTTTGAGACTTTACGTTGCACTTTTAGCATCGGAATTCATTTGCTTTTATAAGACCAACAGAAAAGAGAAACATGCTAAACCAGAAGGGAATGAACAGTGTGGTAGAGATGATACGATGGGAAGAATATAAGGAGAAAGGAAATGGCCCACCTCTGTATTGGCTTTGCTCTTAAAGCTTCATGGCAATCCTACATCAAAGCACTAGCAACAGCAACCACACATATGCATACATTATGCAGATGCACATATACATTTTGCATGTGTTTTTTATTTGCATTTCAAACATACTTTCATTTGTGTTTTCAACGCATTGTACAAAACATCCCTTCCACTGTAAGTTACGTATCTGCTGACATGGCTGTACAAGGAGACAAGTTGTGGCTGATCACCATCATTGATCCCAGCAGACAACTATAATCTGACTCTCTCTCTTTCTTTTTCTCCCTCTGTCTCTCTCTCTTTCTCGCCTTGTGTGTGAACACCCATGTGAGATTTATGCAAATATGTTCTACATGTGGTAATCTAGTTCACCAAGTAACCTAGCAACACTGGAGTCAGCTGGTTATACGTTTGTGTGTGTGTGTGTGTGTGTGTCCATCCGTCTGCCTGTCTGTTTGTCTGGGATTTGCATCTGTGGACACAGCTGCAGCCAGCGTCCATGAGCAGAATTTGGACAAGTCTGAAGTGACGGCGTGCTGAGAGTGTGTCGACAAACTGGTAAAGTTGTGAATTACAAGTAGAAAGAATCAATCTCACTGCATGACGTTAATTCACTCTTTTTCTTGTCCCTCTTAAGTGCTTTTTACTTGGAGTTTTTCCAATGCTGGCTCAAAAACCTCTGAAATTGCGGGTTCATTCCGGGTTGAAAAATTTAGTTCATAAATACAATTATACAAAGACTCCACAGTTAGGGTAACATAATGGAATCATCAACCATGAATGAAGTGGACACAACCATTAATGTGGACTATTGAGGTTTTGTTTTCGGACTGGCTGACCTCATAGTTTTGGAGATGGATGTGACCATATTTGGACAAAAGGGTGGAGACGGGGAAGAGCAACGGGTGAAACCTTCAGCTATGAGTAAGAAGTGGATGGAACCTCTCTGATGTCGTATTGAAGCTGAGAGTTTGCATGTTGACTGATGCCAGCTTGACTCTGCGCAGCCAGAAGTGTCCATATTTGGACAAAATGATGGAGCTGCAGAACGGCAAGGGGTGATGGGTAAGCTAATGCTAAACACTTCTTAATCAAACTTTTTTGTAATTTGGTAGCGTAACTCACTGATGACTTACAAACTAAATTTTGGTAAGAAAAAAAAGTTGTATCTAGGGCTGTAAAAATTAACAAGTTAATGTGGATCAGTCCATTATCATGATTAATCTGATTTAAAATGCAAATAACCCATGTGCAGAGCAGAATGACTTTGGCGTGTCTTGTGTAAATGGACAATTGATCTGGTAATGACAAGCAGTAGAACCAACCCATAAATATGGAAAACAATAAACAACATGTTGGCAATGGTTGGAAATATGAGGACAAAAAAAAAAAAAAAACCCAAGATAGGACAGTTGTTTCAAGTTGTTCTGTTGAAACTGTTGAAGGTGTTTAATAAACACAGCAGGTGCATATATATTCTCTTCTTTCTTGAGTATGTTTTCTCATGCAAAATGAAACACAATTAATACAGTTTAAAAATGAATGATACTTATCCGGGATTAGTTGAAATTAACCTACAGCAGTCCTGTGATTAATCTGAATAAAACATTTTATCATATAACAGCCCTAGTTTTCTCTGATAAATGGAATCTGAGTGGGCAGGACACCAAACTGTCCTACATATCATAAGTCAAAGCCCACTCAGCAGACATTAGACTTCTATTCACTATAAAATCATATTAACTGAAGATTAATTTATATTGTTTGATAAGAACAATTCAAACTTTATGCAGTGTAAAAGCACACCAATTAGTAGATCAGTTAACAGAACATATTAGCTCATGTTATTCCATATAATGCTAACAAGCTAATGTAGATATGTTACACTAACATTCAGGGTGTCATAATTCAGTAACTGTAAGCTTCCAAAACCTGTGCGACAAACACTATGAAAGGCTGACTCAGATGATGATCAAACCTGTCATTCACACCTGTCAATCAACATCAAATGGCTTGCTTTTAGCTCCTGTCAACACAATTGTATACAAAGGGTTCACAAATATACTTCAAAATAAAATAAATCAAGCAAGAAGATGTAATTCCAAGGGAGGAAGTCATTATCTAGTGACCATCAGGGGTATTATACTTTATAATGCATTGGCTTTGAGGCCTGTTGCTAAATATGCACATATGTTACAGTAGTACAGAGATAGAGATTTACATGATTAAAACAGACGTTATAATAGAATACTACATAAATGCTAACAGTTTTTTCTGGACTCCAGGAAGAGCATCTGTTGTAAAACTGCAGCTAATGGAAGTATTATAAACCAGACTGGATACTATAATTACCTGTAAATTTCATGAAGTATGGCAGAATCCTTTTTCAGTTTATTAGGAAAATAAGCAAAATTGCTTGCAAAACAGAAAACCTCAAAAACTCCAACCCTACAGGATGTCAATCACACTTATGGAATACATCAAAACTGTCTATTAGACCTAAACTCTTAATAAATATAGCAATAACTTACTAATATCTACAAAATAACAGCCAATGTACTTATGAGAGGGCCAAATATAATGAAGGAAATTACAATTAACCCCTGAAAAACAAATATTGATTTTAAGTTTCTGCAATTTCAATGAGAGTCAGTTGGAGCATTTTATTTTGAAGCTGTCATCAAGCAGTTGTCGATGGTATTAGACTTTCAGATACTTCCAAAATGACTTGAATTTCAAGCCCCTTGAGCGGGATTGATATCAATTCGATGACTTCATCCATAAGTAGACACTGACCCATTGTCACTACTTGGATTACAGATGAGAAATAGAGGAATCCAAAAAAAAAGCAGTGACACTCCAAGGCTACCAAAAATTTATGACAGCGGGAAAACACTTTGAGCTGCTGTTTTGGTGTATGCACGTATACGGTATGTATCTTGATTCTCCTCTGAGCTGCAGTTTCTGTGTCTGCCTTTGATTTCCTGTCAGGAGAGTTTGTAATACAACCCAACACAGTGACAGAAGGAGAAGTGATGTATTGAGAGTGGTAGCAGAGAGAGCGGGGTGGGGGAGAGGGGTGGGTAGAGAGCGTGATGAAGTCATATAGTAAGAGATGTGCAAAGGAAACAAATCAAGAATAGATGGGATGCAGAGGAGGGATTAGTAAAGATGGAAAGAAAAGGAATATGAAGAAGAGTAATTAAGCAGTGACTTCATTTATTTAAGTGTGTTTGAGCTTTTGCACTGAAGAACAAGCCCTCTCTTAATGTTAAGACATAATCTAATGACTGACTCTAAATGGTCCTGCTACACTATTCACTCCTTGACTTTGATCTCTGTTTACACCCCCACCACCACCACCACCACTTCCTAATTTCAGTGTCCTCTCATGTTATCTGCAGTAGTGGAGAAAAAAAAACATACGCCAATTACAGTTGAGCAGCATTCTGCTAAGTGTTGTTGGTATTTTCCCTCTCATTAAGTCACAGTAAGCAGCCCTCTCAGACTGTTGCTGGGGATGTACACATACAGCTTTATGCTTAATGTGTCTCTTCATTATATTCACTGAATCAAACTAATGGATTTTAGAAGCAGACAGGTTGTTTTGCAGGAGGAAGGCATATGTTTAATGTAATCTCTCTCCCTGATTTGTATATACTATGGACTACAAGGCAAGAGAGAAAAGACAAGAAGAAGACGAGTGTTTGAATTCATTGTCTGTTTTTGGAGCTTCTGCAAAAGTCTGATGGTCATTCACAATTCAGCTCTGGTCGGACTGAAATGTTGAATGTAATTTAGTCTGAACCAACTCATTTGACTGCATCAAGAGAAAATAGTAACATAAAGGGAATCATTTCTATCATATTTGTTGCTTGTAGTGTTAAAAGGGATGTGCTCACATGCAGTGGAGTGCTGATGGGGGGGAGGGGGGCGTGTTTGTGGGGGCCTATAGAACATTGGAGGGGGCCCAGTAGATACAGGGGGTGGAAGTTGTGAAAATGTAAGATGTGTTGTTGAAGAGAGGTATAGAAGTCAGGAGGTGAATGTTGAAACTATGTTAAGTTTCACTTTCGTGTTTACGCTGACAGTAAGTGACAGTGTGTCAATATCATACCCCCACCCCCGCTCCGATACAGATACAGATAGTGAATTAATGTAGGGTGCACAACAATCATGCTTTCATGGGGCCCATAATTATCATCATGTTGTCCTGTGGTCTATTTAGCTTTGTGGTTTTCCATGCATTTTGAGTTTATTGGGTTCATTTTAGAGGGCTTTTAAGGGTTTTATTTTTTAAGCATATTGCAGCAAAGTTTCCTGTTATATGTATTAAGTTTATATATGAAGTATTAATTATGTAAGCTATATCCTCCTGACACCCAGCAAAGTGAAAGTTTTAGCTTTTTTGCATTAAACAACTGTCTTGATCAGAAATATTGTAATAATAATGCATAATGTAACTTTTTTTTCCTATATATTTTTTAAAAATGACTTTTATTTGTTTATTTACATTTTTATGGAATGTGCTTTGCAGTGGACAGCATTCTAAAAGTAAAACCATGAAACTTTTATCCCCTACAGAGGACAAAAATGTATTGCTGGGTGGGTGTCAGGAGGATAT
>JAPSES010072045.1:0-10918 GCA_029822895.1 Maxillicosta whitleyi | reverse complement strand
TTTTTTTTTGCCCCCCCCCCCCCCCCCCAGGTACTGCATTTCCACATTAAAACTACTCCTGTGTTGCACACGCATGTGCCATTCTAACCTGAGACTCTCAGTTTTCATAGCTGCCAAAGACTACATAAGCTGGTTTTGATGTTGCCTCTAAGCACTGATACCAGCTGCTGTAGTGACGGACTGCCATGAAAACCTGCACAAACCCACACATGGCTGCTGATGACATGTGATTGCACTTTGATGGACTTTTGCTTCTAAAGAAACCTGTATTTGTGATCTTATACACCTTTTAAATGAATAAATGTTTGGCAAGTGCAGGCCCTGTGCTTTCATTGTTTTAATTTCAGTTAAATGGTGGTGATCAGTGTTAAAAAAAAAAAAAAAAGGCAGAAATTCTGGTTTCCTGTTTGTTGGGGTCATGCACCTGCTACTGCACAGATGTTGAGAATTTCAGTGGAACTATCAATGTTTCACATGAACGCAACAGAGGGTTTTTTTTCTGCTCATATCTGCCTTAGGATCCAGTTCCTTTGTTCCAGACACTGAAGTTAAAGCTCTTTGTTTTCAGTTACATTAGTTAAATTGTAATGACGGTGACAGTTTGAGTTCTTTTCTTTTACCATTGTCAATTGTGGATCTGTTTTTCCATACCAAATTAATACACTGTTCTTATAACTACTGATTATTTTACTTTACTCTCATGATCAGCGCCCTCTGGTGGACTTTAATATAATATCTATTCACTCCCTTAACTGTGGTAAATACAGTATACTAAGGCACTGCAAATTAACACATTGATGTTTTCTCATTATAGTATCTGTATTGTATCACTTCATGGTTTATCTTGTGGGATAATTAAGCACCACCATAGGGTTTCATGTTTTTTTATTATTGTTATTATTATTATTAGCTGAAAATGTATATATTTTTTTGTTTTTTTAATCCCTGTGATACAACAGTGATCAGCATCTCAGTGTGCATTTTCATAAAACCACAGAATACTTCTTACAGTCATCCACAGACATCATGTACATCCTATAAACTTAAAAGAGAACACTCATTTCCCCACCGCATAAGTTACACTCACTCATACTTGTAAATAAACACAGCACACATCCTCACCGCTGCTAAACATTTTCAGACTTGCTTTTTTTTTTTTTTTATCATTTCTACAAGTGCAAAGTGCCACGGTTAAGCAGCTAATCATCTCAAATCACCCAAACAATACAGAACTAAAAAAAAACAAAAAAAAAAAACTAAAAACAGCCAAGAACAGTTTTGATTCCCCTGATATTTATGAATCCCGTGATTCATTTCTTCGTTGCTTACCGTTGACCAACACAATGTGAAGCATAGATATGAAGAACAGGCAATAAATCTACTGCCTTTTTAACTGAGGCATCAATTCAGTTTTATGTTCCTTTCACAGTCTGAACTAGCCTGGAGGATTAAACTGTAGTCTAATATTGCCCGTTGCACAGGTTAGGGTTGGGGCTAAATGCAGTCCAGCCTCCGGGTTCAACTTGAACCTCAGTTTAAACTCTGGTTTGGCTTTTAGTGCAGAGTCTCGGGCGTCGCTCTTCCTCCCGTCACACAGGCTTCTGGTTCGTGATGGGTGACCTCTCTTTCGCCTCTTGTGTTTTCTGTCCTCTCTACGTCCTTTATGTGCCTTCGGTATGATATGATCTTTGTTTCTTTTTAGCTGGATATTGACAGAAGTCCGTGTTCATCTGCGGTGTCGAGAATCCTGCAGATGACTGGAGACTCAACCTGATGGAAAAAAAACAAAAAACATATTGATCTCTTGAGATTGTGCGGTACCCATCATTATCCAGTAAGTTTTCCTCTGAAGAAAGTGTGTAGCTGTCATTTCACAACCATGTAACAAGTGATGAACATGTCTGCTTTGTAAAGTCTATTATGGATTTACTTTATAGTTTCACCTGAGGTTAACTATTAACCAGAACAGTCAAACAAACCACATGTTATGACCTGTGTTTTCCTCTTTACACCAGCTGTCTCCACTGATAACTCAACTGTTGCCATGTTAATAAAGACCTTAGTTCAAATATGTCACTGTTTAAGCTACACTCTGAGTATACAGTTCATATTGTGTAAACAGAACTTCTCCTCGCTTAGGGGGTGTCAAGTTCCCATGACAAATTTCCTTAGTTTGAACATCTTTTAGTAAAACCAGAGCAGATGTCACTTCACCAGTGGGTTTCTCCACACATCAGATACCTGTTGATGCTAGTATACAAACTTTCTATTTTAGAAATTAATTAACGAACATAAATTTAAGCAACAAGTAACAGTTTTACAAAATTTGAATTGTCCAAATACAAGAAAATATGTTTTGATCAAAGATACTTAGTGAAAAAAAACAAGTGTTAATTCATTTTGCTAGTAGTCAAGTTAATAATAGCTTATTTTCTTACAGAAATCTGACAATTTGATGTCTATATTCTCTGAGTATTGTTGTTTTTATAACAGTTAATGACATAGAAAGGTCCCATCAGTTAGGGTAATATTATTTACTCTGTTTCAAATGCTTTTTTTCTGTTCAAGGAATGCCTGATGGTGATATTGTTTTTGTAGTTTCCACCCCCATTCTTCAGTTATTTCCAAAACACTTCACAGTCTCATTTAAAGTGGTTGTATACTCTACACAGTCCACTTCACAGCTAACGATGAGGCGACTAGAGGACACATTCATGTTCTTTTCAACTGACTGTTAAGATACTAAATTCTGTAGTTTGCTGGGTTCACACTTCCAAGCTCCATCTTCTTTTTACAGATTTGGTCTGACATGTAACGGCATTTATCCATGCCCCACGCCCCCTCCATTCCTTCAAATTCATGATAATCAACTGAATCGTTTTTACTTAAATCTTGCCGAGTGAAATTCTACATTTTTTAGTCAATATAACTCTTACTCTTATTTATCTCTCAAATAAAGTGCAGGACAGTGATTGGAACGGTGACACAATTTGCTGCTACTTAGCGTCTGATTTTTTGTTTTGTTTTTTATGACAGATTTGTAACTCATACACTTACCCCGAGGATGTACTGACAAGTTTGAGGCTCCAGCATATAGACAGTGACAGCGTGGGGAGACTCTGACTCCTTGCATCTGACAGAAGAAAAATGTGATGAGTGAATCAACCAGCAAACATGGGGGTATTGTCTTACTCATGCATTGACTCAGGGCAATGACACTGAACTGATGGTATCTGCCTCCACAATTGTTCACTCACTTGAGCTTGACAATGACCTGTCTGGGCTTCCCTGTCAGATCACAAACATCCCCGTGGCCGTAAAAGTGGGAGACCAACCTAAAGGGAAAAGCAGAGGAAAAATACGTCGCAACAATCATCTGCTTTCATTTGTGAGCAGGTAAAAGTTCAAAAACACGAGTGGCATACTTGACTTTCTGCACCCCATCGTCCTTCAGTTGGTAAGAGCGGGCGACGTTCTTCTTGGCCCAGTCTATATGTTCCTCAGCGTTCCAGCTCCCCACCACTACGATATTCTTTCCTTGTTCTTTATCCTGTGACGCCAACACACATCGATACAAAAACAAGAGTAAAGTTCAAAGTATTTAAGGTATATAATGAATATAAAGACTTATTTCACAACCCAAAAATGGTCTTTGGTGACGTTCCTTCTGCAACACCTTTATTCACAAAATTCCTAATGTATGTATTTTCTTCAAATTCTTTATTTTCAACAAGCTTCAACCACTCTGTTCATGAGGAAAACTGACCTGAACGTGCACTCATCAAGTAACATTTGTTGAAACAATTCTACAAATCTAACACCTTTAAAAGTAGATATTTTTATTGAGAGGAGACGGCAGATTAGTTTATAATTATACTGCGAAACATGAGCTTGGTATGCTCTTATAAATTTTGACAGAGCTGCACAGAGTGAATAAATAACTGTTTTTAAGCATTCGTTATAGTGCAGCAGATGTTCTTCAGCAGATCTACGCAAACCTATGATGGCATCCTCCAAAAAATGTTTTTAACATGTGGCTTAAAGCAAACCAACATGTGTAGACATGGACTGTTATTTCTATTTTTATTATCACTCTTATCATTGTTGTGATCATGAATTTAGCTTGGTTTATTTCTTTTTGTTGATTATATGTCTGCATTTTAGAAAAGCCACCAATGAGCTAGTGTTGAAAACTAGCATGTGTGCTAAAGACACCCAAGCAAAGCATCTGGTCTGTCCTTTGGGACAGTCTCAATGTGCTTGTGATGTCCATAGCAAATAAATTAAATTAAAAAGACATATAAAATTAAGGCTAGAGTAAATCTTACTTTATATAAATAATATAAACTTATTAATCCTATACATTTTTAAAAGTCATTAAAATCATATATTCATATACATTTTATGGCTTAAAAATCTGATTATTGGGTTTTAGACTTTAAAGATAGAGAAGCCCTACTTAAATAAAAAAAAGTGTCTCTCTGTGTTACACATACACTATTAAAGTGGGACTATTACCTCATGGTACTGATGTACATGCTTCCCATAGCAGAATTCGTATTTCCACCACCCAACACCCTGAAACAGAGATATTCCACTGATTATATGTTACTGTGATTGTGTGCGTTAATAAAAAAGCAGATGTAAAAGAACACAGCTCACCCCATGCAGACAATATGAACCGCTGAGGAACTCCTTGATTAGCTGGTCATCTGTCAGGCGAGAGATGTGAGTGGTACCAACAGTGACCTGCGACTGTCCGCCAACGGTCATAGGCTTGTGAGTGGAAGTGAAGGCCTCTTCTCTCACCGGTGGTGCCTCTTCCTGTAATTTGTCAAAGTTAGAAATTATACAGATGTCCATGACGCAGACATGAGGCTCATTTTTCCCGTGGCTGTTTGTCTGTACCTCAGATCGTCTCACCTCTCTGGGTTCAGAGGTGGTGCTGAAAGGTGGTTTAAGCTGCTCCTCCTGCTCCTTGTCCAACTGGGTGAGTCGCTGAGGTCGGAGAGGGGAGCCCGCCAAAGCCTGGCAGAAGATGGCGTTAACTGGGGAGGACTTGAACCTGCAAAAAAAAAAAAGTATTAATCTCGGATAGCCTTTCAAAACTCCACATATATTCACTGAATCTTATTTATCTGACAGTTTAGATTCATAGCCATTATGTCACACAGACCTGTATTTAGGATGTGAACAGAGCAACGGAGTCAGAACCACCACTTCATATTCACAGGTGGTGACCTCAGCGACAGACAGGATCTCATGCTTGGCCTCAGGATGGCAGACGTACAGTACCGATGTGGAACGAGGCGTGTTCTGCTTCAGCACACAAGGAGTGCCATTTCCCATCTCTAGCGAGTAGTATGGAGTCAGCTGACCTTCTATGTTCTTAGTAAACACCTGGATACAAGAAAAATTAGATGACACACACAAAAAAAAAATAAATAATAATAATAATTAAGAAAGGCATGAATTAATCTGGTAAATAAATTTTAATTTGGTACACTAGGGATTTATTATTTTATTGCTATTCTTTATTACTATTTTTGGCACTATCCGTAAGCTTTTTTTTTCATACACTTTATTTTGTTGCTACCTGGATCATTGAATTTCCTGTTGTAGAATCAATAAAATCTATTCTAATCTTTTAATTCTGCTTACCTCCGTTTCAGGTTGTGATTTTACATTTTCTGCTTCTTCAACCTTATCTGAAAAATACATTTACTAGCTTTAGCACAAAAAACAAGCAAAAAATGCAACCACTGAAATATGAGCAAGAGCAGAACATTTAAAAATGAAATACGACACCTAATTATAATCAGTGATTAAACTGCATGCAAATTAACTCACCTGTCTCTGCAGACTGGCTCTTCTGTGCCATATTTCCTAGGAAGTACTCCTGTACGCTAATCTTCTGCGGACAATAAAACAATTATTTTTTGCTCATTTTGTCAGTAGAAAAAAATTAAGAACAGAACCCAGAACACGCACCTGTCCAGTCTCTTTCTCTTCATGATACTGTCGTATGTGCTTCCCATGACATACTTCATATGTCCAGTATGATTCAATCTGTGAAAAAAAAGACCATGAACACAAACACTGTACTATTTTAGTATTTATTTTCGCTCTACTAATGTAGCATAAACTCCATCTGAACAGTTTCAGTTCCTGCTGAAAATGAATGAAACTAGATGAAAACAGAAGCGAATAGAAAAGGGGAAAAAAAATCACCCTATAAGAGCAGCTGCTTCGTTTGAAGAGTGGGTCTAGCAGTTCACCAGGACTGGGCCCGTTATAGTCCTTCTCATCATCCTGGGATAGAAAGATATCAAACAAATGCATGAAGTGTGAGAGAGAAAGCAGCAGGAGAGTACTAGTCAACACAGTGGAGAAGAACAGCATTCTAAATTTACAGTCTTATTTAATAGAGCTTTACATGTACATTTGAAAAGAAAAAGACAAAGGATAAAATATTTGCATTGTTTAGTACATTAAAAAAAAAGCCAAAATCACATTAAAAGAGGGATTTGCATGAATATTCAGTTAGAATTGGAAGCATAGTCAACATCTCATTTTTGTACATCAAATTAAGTCTGAAAAGCATTAAATTAACAAACTAACTAAAAAGGGACACCATATTCCAATGCATTTAAACACCTGCAAAAATTGAAGTCATAATAGTATAATAATAATAATTCATGTAATAAAGATTAAGCCACTGAACTGGTGAAAACAGGAATCCAGCATTATAAGATAGCTAGGCTAAATGTCACATGGTTATCCTTCTCTCTTAGACTTGTCTGCATACCAGCTTTTCATGGTAAAGGTCATTTCTAAATTCAAGGTCCACGTGGTTCAACTTGAGGATTTTTGTGCTTGTTTGTGAACCTTGCATGTACAGTCATGCAAGGTTTTTATCATTTTTATTTGGGTTATTCAGCTGTCTTCCATCCATTCATCTTTGGAATTTGTCATGTTATGTCCTTATGTATGTTGAAGACCTTCCAACTGAATTCTTCTCTAGATTTAACCTTTTATTAAAGAGATTTATCACCATTTAGTATAATATTATCCTCTGCATTTTGCATGTTTCAGTAAAAGTCAAGTATTTTCCTGTTTAATTTATAGATATAAACATATAGAGGCTCATAAAAGTCCAAGAGTAAATTCAAACGGTTATAGTGAACTGAAGAAAAATACTTTTTCATAATAAATATGATTACAAATAGACATTAAAAAAAGCACCTACAACCACTGTCATTTTTTTCAAATTACATGAGCTTCCATCCAGTAAAACATTTCTGATGCTGATTAAAAGTTAAGACACTTCACTTTTCTTGAACTTTTTAAGTGTATTGAGAGGATTAGTGGTTTAAAAGTTAAACATTTTAGATCAGTAAATGCATTTTGTCACCAGCAGCAGTTTAGGCTTTTGATGTTTAACTGGGTTGTGCTAAAACCTAAGCAAATTGTCCCTACACTGCAGGATGATGATGCAAATGTTGAGATAAAGAAAAAATGTCTTGTTTTAAGTTGTGTCATACATACTGCTATATCGTTACTTTATGCAAAACAGTGGACAAATTTCTCTTTGAGCACTTCATGAACAGATATGAATGCTGACAGAAAAAGACTGTTCCTGTTAACATGAAACTACAGATGAAAAAGATGATAAAAGTATGGTGCAATTCTTCTTACCTCTTCTCCACCTGTCAGTGAAGGCAGGAGACATTTATATTTTTCTTGTTCTGTTGTTGTCATTATAACAAAGTCATCTTCATTGTAAAGTGCACCTGACGTTGGCTGAAATCCAGACAAAGTAGGTTAATAACAAAGACATGCTATAAACATGCCCCAAACCTGTGCGTTAAGTCATATTTCCACTTATTCTCAATACATGACATTATCCCCCAACATTTTAACTCTAACTGGAAACGTACCAGCGTGAATTCAACGCCAGGCCAGGTGATTTTAAAGGGGATTTCGTCCGTGAAGGAGGGATACCCTCCTCTATTAGCCGAGACGCCGCTGCAGACCTCCAACAGCCCCCAGATAAACACCAACAGCAGCCCGGCCATCATGTCCCGTGCGGCCGCTGAGCTCCTACAGCCTCCCCCGCATGTACGACCACGACCCGGCTCACCTACGAGATGAAAGAAAGTCTACAGAATCCGGGAAGGGGGGCCGGTTTAACAAGTGTAAAGATATGACTATACGAAACGGATGTCAATACACTTCTACTGACAGGAAATGAACTGTATACTTGCCACGTCGTTTTCCGCCTGTGCTTTTTGAAGCAATAACTGCACCGCCCTCTGGCGGCGAGAGGAGGCATTACATGTTGGATACAGGCCAGGGATAGTAAATTTAAAAAAAGTTTAAAAATGTATTATTATTATTATTATTATTATTATTATTATTATTATTATTATTATTATTATGGTTCAGACATGTACAGAGGAGAGATAGTGAATAAATTGGTAGAAGGATGCTGAGTTTGGAACTGCCAGGCAGGAGGCCTAGAGGAAGACCAAAGAGGAGGTTTATGGATGTAGTCAAAGAGGACATGAAGGTAGTCGGTATGAGAGAAGAGGATGTAGAAGACAGGGTTAGATGGAGGCAAATGATTCGTTGTGGCAACCCCTGAAGGGAAAAGGGAAAAGGAAAAGAAGAGAAGATTATCAAGTCCGGATAAATACAGAGGGTTGTGTCAGGAAGGGCATCTGATGTAAAAACCTGTGCCAAATCAACATGCGAATGTGATTCACTGCGGCGACCCCTGAAGAAAAAAGCCAAAACAAACATATTATTATTATTATTATTATAAATTTAAAAAATATTGGGGGGTTTTTTCAGAGCAGGTAGTGTTTCAGTGGTACATCTTCACAGTAATGCATGTAAGTAGGCTACAAATTTTACCAGAGTTTTTCCACTTCGTGCATTTATACTTACACCACTAAATTTCAATGGCAACATCACACATGTCTATACACTTGTAACTTTGTGTACAACTTTGTTTTGCCAATGCCTGTTTTATGTAGTTTGTACTATGTAAATTGCTGGGCCATTACATTCTTGGATCTTTCTTACCTTTGTTGGTATGTAAATATTGTTGAAATATATTGTATTATAAATTATGCAGTCTATCAGTTATATACATCACAATATACATCAGTTTTCCTAATATGGACAGGGGCATCAATAAAAGTGGTAATAATATTAATTATTTCATTACAATGATGCATATCATTGGGTTGGATATATTTGGCAGCAGGTCAAGATTTAATTTTTGATGCTGATGCACTGGAAACAGCAACTTGAGCATCATATGGAATTGACAAGGCAAGTTTATTTGTAGCACATTTCATGTACAGGTTAATGCAAAGAGCTCCATATAAAACATAAAAACATCACAAGAGAGGCATAAAAAGAGAAAGTTAAAATATGAAATCATAGAAAACAAAAATGTATGTTAAAATGGATATTAAAATCATCAGCAATAAATTGTGATTTTAAAGACATTATGTAAGAGATTAACAGAAAGCTGCAGTAAACAATAATGTTTCCAGGCCTGATTTGAACGACACTTTGACCTCAGGGGTTTAGGACGTTTGTTCCACAGGTGAGACTGAGCAGAAGAACTGAATGCTGCTTCACTTTGTTCTAATTTTGGGAACACACAGTAAACTGGTCCCTGATGACCTCAGGGCTCTGGATGCTTCAGAGGGAACTAATGGATTTGGATCCAAGGCTTTTCAATGCTTTGTAAACCAGGGGGAAGATTTAGAACTATATCCTTTGACTCACAGGAAGCCAGTGCAGTGATTTGAAGACCAGTGTGATGTGGTCCAGTTTGTTGGTATTAGTCAGGATGAGGCCCATATTGTAAAGGTGCTGACTGGGTCAGAACATCTCCACAGCTGTAGGTGTTGTTGGGTGTTCCTGTTCTGCAGTGGTTTAACCATCGCAGTTTTTCTCTTGTCAAAGTTGCTCAATTCCCCACTTTTTCCTATTTTACTATTTCTGACACATTAACATAAGATGACTACATGTTCACTTAGTGTCTAATAGATCCCACGCACCGACAGGCCTAAATGAAATGAAATAATCAAAATGAATACCACTGTGCTTGTCACTGTCATAGTGTTATGGCTGGTTGGTGTTTATATATTTCAACATCTGGCCTGCACAATTACTACGCAAAATCAGTTTAATCAAATGTTTCCATGACGATGTCATGTCTTTCACACATATGTGTCAAAATAAAACTAATTTTCAATCTGTTCACTGTTTTAATATCTGTCCATGCACTGTCAAAGACATCACATAAAGGCTCAGAAGTACGTAGGGGTTTGATAGGTGTAAACGTATGTGTAGAAAACAGATGTTATTGAAATCTTTTTTTATTTATCGTTTCAACATACAGGAGAATGTTTACCTGCCATGTCATATTAAAATATATAATTTTTCCCAAGTTCTCTCACTTATTCTGAATAACCCTCTAGATGAGAAAGCATGTTAGAGACTGTGGTGATGTCTATAAAGAAATGAAACTGCAACATAAACATTCCTGCAACTACAGAAGAAGACTAGGGCCACTGGGGAAAAAACTTAAAATTAAGGTCCAATACATATTTTTTTGTTATTATTATTATGAAAAAAAAAAGGCTGACTTTAATCTCAGAATTTTGATTCTTTTTTTCCCCGACGTTCAGGGAGAGTGTCACTTTCACTTTATGGCACAACAGGAGTACAGCAGACTGACATAATGACAGATTTAATATGGCGTCATATTGGATTCTTTGATAAAGAGAGTGCAAATACAAGAATCAAGAGTGCAAAATGCTACTCTTTCTGCATGCCATAAAGTAAAAGAGACACTGTCCCTGAATGTCAGAAAAAAAAATTCAGACCTTTG
>JAPSES010072034.1:0-10918 GCA_029822895.1 Maxillicosta whitleyi | reverse complement strand
CCTAGAGTTCGTCACTAATGGTTACACATCGCCCTTCGCCCTCCGACCCCTCAAAATTGCAATGTTTACATTCTCCACACGGACCGTTTTTTTTCCACCACAGGTCACGTGACTTCCGATCGGCCAAAACAACAGCAAACAGAATCGAAAAAGCATAAAAAACAAGTTTTTTTTTGTCATCATCAGTCAAGAAACGCATCAAAATTGCATGAAAAAAAGCAAGAGGAGTTTATATTAAGGGGCAAATCTAAAAAACTAGGTCACGCGTGAAGCTCTGATACGCGAATATAGCGCAGTGTCGTCGCCAAAAGTTGGTTCAACTGTTGAAAATTATCAGATTGATAATAGTCTTTCAATAGGAATTGATACATAGGCTTTTAAATTTTTGACATTTTGAATTTACTACCTTATGCGTCACTTTAACCTGTAAAGACCCAATGTTACTTTTCTGACAGTTCCCAAATGAATTTTTTCTCTCAATTTAACCTTTCTTAGGCAATTCATCACCATTTATTATAATATTATCCTCTGTATTTTGCATGTCTTTAATACAAATCAGGTATTTTTCCATATTTAATTCACTGCTCATGTTGATGTTTATAAAAACTCACATTAAATTAACTGTCATAATATTAGAAACAGAGAAAAATGAAGAAAATGGGACTTTTTCTACAAAATTTATCATTAACTGAACATAAACCATGGGTTTATCCATGGGTTTTACTGGTGAATATTATAGAAGATCGGAAAGGTACATGGAAATTTATGACATTTTGAATTTACTACCCTATACATCTCCTGAAGTCGATTACAAGTCAAGTACTTATGTATATTTGTGTGTTTCTTCCATCGCTGCTGCACGTTTTGTCTGCGTTTACTTCCATCTGACCAATGATCTGAGCAGAATTATGTGAAATTCCTGCTCATTTGTAGTGTGGTCCTGGAAAATCTTTGTTTTGGGGGTTATACAGCCCTTCGCCTCCGACTAATTGAGAATCATTACAACACTACCCCTTCACATTAACGCGCAAAACAGAGCGGAAAGGGTAAGGGGTGAAATGGAATTCAGCCTAAAAGCATGATGGGATTAAGTTTGACGTACAGATTGGCCTGTGGAGAAATGTGAATAGGTGATGTGGTCTGGTGAGGTCAGATTGACCCTATTTCAGAGTTAATGGGTGCATTACAAGAGAAGTGGATGAAGTGTTTACCCATCATGCCTAGTTCCTAAACTCCAGGCCTGTTTGTTTCAGTCGATCAGATCTAAGTTCAGCAAAGTTTTGCGTCCATCAAATTAGGTCATCTGACTGATGAAACTTCTGAATTTAGGTTTTTTTCTTCCCTGGTGACACATTCCAAGATGAGTGCAGCAGGATTCATTAGGATCAGATTGTGAAAGAGTTGTTCGGGGAGTGTGAGACATTATTTTCACACATGGATTGAGATTTGCTGGACAAGACATTATGCAGCGTTATGTGTGACTCTCCCATCAGTACAAGATCTTGATGAAAAAAAAAAATTAATTCTGGATGGAAATAAATAGTGTGACACCGCATAATCTGTTGGAAACAATGCTACGGCAAATGTGTGCCAAAGCTGCTACAGGCAGTCCAACAAAATACTAGAGTGTGAGACTCAGTTTTTTAGCCAGACTGTGTCACTATACCATTACAGAGTATGGAATAAATAAATATTAGTCACCATAATGTGGATATTTTCTTCATTAAAATACAATAAAAACAAAAATGCAACTCTCACCTGTGTATGCACACCATTCAAATGGAGCTATAGTTTTTTATTATTTATTTATTTTATTAAGTTCCAGTTTTTTTCCACCATTTTAATTTGTTTCTACCAGTAAATGTCCAACTCACTGATGTTATTATCAAGTTTCAATCATAATCGAATGTTTGTACCAACAAACATCCCTTTTCATTCCTTTAAGGGTCATTGTAACTCATAATAATAACTATAATATCATGATCCTGTAAAACCATGGTATTTTCTGATGATGATTATTGTACCATGATAATCCCTAGTACAACCCACAGCTTTGCTTTACACGTCTATACCAAACCCCAAACCACATCAAACACATGGTTTTGCAAAACATCAGGTGAAAACTCACAAGCGATGACATTTCTTTTTATTTGCTTTAAAGGCTCATTGTATGGTTTATATGACAACATGACATTTAAGGTTTAATCTCTTATTTATGGCGTGGTTTGGTCATTGATCCAGATCCACTTCAGCTTTGTTGTTCTGTTGGCTCAGGTGCTAAAGTGGGTTGTCGGTTCAACACCTGCCTCTTGTTTATGTATTGAAGTGTCCTTGGTCATAGCACGGATCCCAAAGTGCAGTCCATTCACCATGTCCTTATAAGCACTGGGCAAATGCTCCTGTCCGTAGCAGACCATCACTGCATCCTATGGTGAAGCGTGTGTGTGTGTGTGTGTGTGTGTGTGTGTGTCTACAGAGATGCTTGCAAGATAAATAAGGCTTTTTTTAAGCGTCACAATCACTCATACTACTTTAACAATAATGTATAACAGTGGAGGTCGAGAAGGAGATTGCAGTGAAAGCGTGTGTGTGTGTGTGTGTGTGTGTGTGCGCGCGCGCGCGTGTGTGTTGGGAATGAAACAGCAGTTGTGAAGGTCATTTTGTTCTGGTGGCTGGCAGCTGGCATAAAGTATTCCGTGTGCACGTGTGTGTGTTAGTTTGGCCTCGTGTTTACTGTAATTGCAGCGTCAGGGTTGACATACTGTGTTCCTGTTTTGTTTGTAAGGCGCATTTCGGCATGGACCATGTAATTCGGGTGTGTGTCTTGTTATAGAATGAGCTTCAGAGGGTGGTGACGTCGGTAGACTGGCATCTGTTCGTCTGGGACACTTGAGAAGCTGTGAAGTGACAGGAGAGGCTGCTCGGACACTGGAATACCACTGAGGCAGACAGTGGTGTGTGTGTGTAGAGAAACAGGGATGTGTTGGGAATATACAGGGAAACGTTACCACTTTGTAGGATTCCAGTACAAACCTAGAGTGGCTGCATGTAGCCTTCATTTGATTTGACCATTACTACTAATTGTGTGCAATGCTTCTTCATAAAACAACCTACTAAAACCATTCATCGCACAGTTTTAACATATATAAGTTTGATTCAGTGCGATGTGATGTGATCCAATGTGGTCCAGTATTTACCTTTTTTAAAAAAAAAAAATCCTGGCATTACTTTCCACTGTACATTAAAGTGACACATAAGGTAGTAAATTCAAAATGAAACCTGTCTCGATAACGTGCTTATAAACCACAGCCTTATAAATCACGGCTCTATTTTCCACCTAGAGTTCATCACTAATGGTTACACATCGCCCTTCCCCTTCCGAACCCTCAAAATTGCAATGGTTACATTCTCTGGATGGACCGTTTTTTCCATCCGAGGTCACGTGACTTCGGACCGGCCAAAACAACAGCGGATCATCCAGTGTAGCGGATGCTGAGGAATCGAAAAAGCGTAAAAAAAACAAAAAACAAGTTTTTTTGTCAACATCAGTCAAGAAACGCGTCAAAAATCCACGAGAAAAAGCAAGAGGAGCTGCTCGTGTTTATATTAACACGATGAATACTCTGCAATTTCCATGAGGTGCTCGATCAAAACAAACGCGTGATGCTCCAATCCGGGAATTTAGCGCACTGTCATTGCCAAAAGTTGGTTCAACTGTTGAAAATAATCAGATTGATAATAGTCTTTCTATAGGAATTGATAAGAAGGCTTTTGAATTTACTACCTTATGCGTCACTTTAACTTGTAAAGACCCAATATTACTTTTCTGACAGTTCCCAAATTAATTTTTTCTCTCTATTTAACCTTTCTTAGGCAATTCATCACCATTTATTATAATATTATCCTCTGTATTTCGCATGTCTTTAATACAAATCAGGTATTTTTCCATATTTAATTCACTGATCATGTTGATGTTTATAAAAACTCACATTAAATTAACTGTCATAATATTAGAAACAGAGAAAAATGAAGAAAATGTGACTTTTTCAACAAAATCTATCATTAACTGAACATAAACTAAGCATGTCTATCCACTGTCATTGATCCAACTCCATGGGTTTTACTGGTGAATCAATATTATAGAAGATCAGAAAGGTCCATGGAAACTATGGAACCTCTGAAAGTCCAAATGGGTCATATCTGATGACCATGAAAAGATGACAAACTGTATTTTACCTGAGATATTTAGTTGAAGTATTTTAGATCAGTAGGAGATTTTAGTCACCAGTGGTCGTTTGGGACTTCATGGGTTAAAATAAGACATCCTTAGCAGTAATCAAGCTGTAGATGTGATTAGAAAATGTGTTTGTGTTGCACGTTCTTTCTCGTTCTAGTATCTACTCCAGTTTCATCACGCCGTCTTGGCCTGTTGTGTTACCCGTGTACTTAATTGTTGTTCCATCGACCTTACTAATGGGCAGATATTTGATTTGTTGCTGCATTTCTGCTTGTTTTGCAGCTGTAAATTGTATATGGTGCATGTTTTGCACTCACAATGTACCTGTTTTATCCTCAAAACAGCTACTGTGTTAAAAGCTAAAAGAGGAGCGGGTTCACGGGTAAATTGTGTGTTTATAGTTCATGTATAGAAACCCATCTGTGAAGAATTGTTTCTGATCTATTCCAATTCTTGTTAAATCAAAAAGCATTCTGACTGATTCTGAGAAATACACTGTCGCTACTAAAGTCTGAATAAAAGGAAATGACTGTGACATTGATTTAATGTTGATAAAGTGCAACCGAGACTCAGTATGTAATCATTATACTTGGTTAAAATAGGCATCAACATGACAAAACGCAAGGTGCTCTTCAGGCCCAGTGTAAATCAAGCTCAACATAAAAGAAAACATATAATATATCCAAAAAATAAAGGTAGCTAAAAACAATTCAAAGCAGCGAAGACAATAAAAGTATCAACATTTATCTACACTGAGGCAGACGTATAAACACAGTATGAATGAAAGCTTATTGGTGGTATTTAGGCGAAACACGTAAATAAATAGGAGGTGATTATTGATGTTTATTAATTAAGGAATAAAAAGATGAATATTATGAGCAACTGTGTTTATGATTTACCGTGTAATTATACGTGTGAATATAAAAAGAGCAGTTTGGGATTTGTAATGATAGATGTTCATAGTCATGGTTTTGCAACTCAAAACAGACTTCAACGTCGGAAATGTTGTTTAATCCAACAGTGTGACTGCTGCTGCTGCAACCTACGGCTACTTAACAACAGGAAGTGACACTGATCAACACAAACTGTATCTTCATGTTGATAAAAATTATTACTTCATCAGTTTACAAAAGCGCTGTCCAGAGTTTGCCTGTTTTCCAGAGTCTCTACTAGGCGCTCATTTTTGTTTTCTGTACTTTGGAGGTTTCACTCAACATATATAGGCTTAATCCCAGTTCACCCTTTGGCCACTCCCCCTTACCCCTACCTCTCCATTTTGCACGTCCATGTGTTTGGCACTTGAAACAGAGATTTTCCAGGACCCTACAAAGGAGGAATTTTACATAATTCTGCTCAGATCATTGGTCAGATAGAAGTAAACACAGTATAATAAATATGTAAATATGTAATAATTAAGTAAACAACTTCATTATTGAGTCGAACGTTTAATGCTGTTTCAATGTGTTATAGATCACATTTCTGTGGTTTATCGTTGATAGATGTAAAAAGATGATCAAAGCCCGTAGAACAGAGACTGTTCCAGCTGCTGATGGTATGGAGAATATTTACAAAAACAACATTTTTATATCGGAATTGATCACCACCAATGATGTAACAGGTGGCAGAGGGTTGTCCCATTTTATAGGGTTTGTTTGTTTACTACCCTCTGCAGCTCCGTTTCAAGGGGTAGTGCCAAGGCCAAAGGTCAAGGGGTAGGGCTAAGGGGTGATTTGGGATTGGGCCTCAGACATATCATTGAATTAGCTGCAGTGTTTACAGCTATAGCAGCACATGTAGATAACATGCACTAATGTTTTATTCATGTTTAATTACTGATGTCATAGCCTGAGATTCAGTAGATTTTTCATTGCGCAGTCTGCATACATGATGTACCCAGGCACTGAAGTCTACATCTATGTCAAACAGCATGACTGCTGATAAGCGTGTAAAATTGCTGAAGTCTCACCATCTGTAGGAGGCTTAATACTTCTATGGCATTTAAATGTGAAGGTAAGATTTTAGTGCTTTGCCCTCAGCTCTTCCTCCCATGCAACGGCTGCTAAAACAGGGAAGGTTTTTGGTGTTTGGGTTGTCTGTTGTGGTCCTTCTAGTTAAGCGAATATTAATCTGGTCCACACTCTGTCATAGTAAGTCACAGTAAATCTTCAACCTGCATGCTAGTTGCTGTAAAAATGCAAACGAGGAGAAGATGGAGTCCGTTTCCGAGTCACTGTAGGAACATGGTGCTACAGCAGCATCCTAGTAGTCCGTCTGGCAGAGCATTTAACATGTAAATTGGGGCCTTATCGCAGTAGCCTAGGCTTGATTCTGACTTGAGGCCATTTGCTTCATGTCTTTGCCTCGTTTCCTCTCTTGCTTTCCACTTGTTCTATTAAATGAAGGTGGAAAAACCCAGAAATGAATCTTACCGAAAAAAGGGGGGGAAAAATTTTAAGCCGGTGCAACCTGTGACCTGCAGCATCTTTCAGGTGATTATACACCAATGAAAACATAATTATGAAAATTACATGCCACTTCTGCTCGATCTTTCACACTGGACCTTTTTAAATGCCAAGAAAAACTGGTGACTCAGAAAGACAGGATTCTGTGCCACACAAATATTCATTAATGGGAGAAATGTCTGCAGGTACAGTCATGAGTATAATGTCCCCACCCACTGGAACAGTGTGTTAAAATACACTGAGTGTTTGTGAGCCATCAGTATGTTTATTCAAGCTCTTGGGTGTACTGGCACACCTCGGTGTGTCGCGCAGGAACAATGTCACACCTGTGGCTGCGAGGATATGAGTATTTAGAGAAAAGGGAATGTGTCTTTGTCCCCCTTGATGACGCACCATAGGACCCGAGTGAAACGGATGCTGCAGGTGTGTGTTTGGAGCAGCCTATGTGTTTTTTTGCAGTCGGTCTCCAGAGGACGTTTGGTAGCCCACTTGAGTTCTGAGTTTGTTTGTTTGCCTCCACACAGGAGTTGGGAAAAAAACCCTCAGGTGGTTTTGAATGAGGGGGGGGGGCACTATCATGTCAAGCGCTTTACAAACTGCAGTCCCTGGAAGAACAAACCGCAGTTGTCAGAAGGGAAGTCTTTGTTAAGTGTATACAGCCTTTGGGGTCCTTCAGGCACATTCTCTGGCAGCTGCCCCGTTGCCATGGCACTGAACACACACAGGAAAAACGATATGCGCAGAGAAACGGGAGCTGGTTCTTGCCGTTGCCTGGGCTTAATCTGTCCCCAGTTGTTGTTGGACAATTACTGAAGCACCTCATCAACTCAGATGCTTGTCTCTCTTGTCTTCAGTGATTTTGATAATTCTCATCTGTAGATGGAGTTTACTGAAGATAATTCCCACATCAGCTATCAAACAACCTTTTATAAGTCTACACTGTATAATAATAGCAGTCGCTCTCATGCAGACAGGGTGTCCCAGATGTGCAGCGTGATTCACTGTATACTTTTCTGCTGCATCAGACTTTTTATATGGTGTCTGCGCAATTTTACGTCTTTGTCCTTGTCTGTCTACTTTTATTTACGCTGCCATATGAATTTCACAAGGCTGCTTTTTGTTTTCTTTTTACCTTGAATTGATGTTCCTGTTTGTGATGGAAATGTTTTATGGTGCAGGAAAATGGAACGCTTATTGAAACATGAATTCATCGGAGAAATCAATCAAACGACACTGTTTCATCATCACACTAATATGCTAGTTTCTGGATGTAATGGCATGACGGAAAATACTTGGCAGAATCGAATAGTGGATTCATTTATTCTGCATTCTGTGTAGTTAAGCATTATAGTAGGCTGAGCTTGAAGATACTGCAGAAGAATAAAGCTTGTCATTCACCTATTCATGTTCTTAATGTAATTGTTTCTTCATTTACTCAGCCATTCAGGCTGTTCCCTTCAGGCACTACAGCAAACAGAGAGGAAGTAGAACAGGTGGCTCAAGATGGAAACACAACACTTTGGATCAATACTTTCTGGGAAAATGACTGCTTTAGCTTTGTTTACTGAACTGTGAGACACTCTGAGAAGAACCCGGCTGAGGAGGAACATTAGCTTTGAGTGTTTATATGTCATGAAATGAAAACATCCAAAAGGAATGATTAATTAATGGGTGGGATTTTGAAAAAGGAATTAGTTAATTAATATACAACACACAGGACAAATAGTCAAAAATATGCGACGTGTTTCTGTGTCTCCACAGATAATAGAGGATGAAACATCAGTGCAATTTTCTCAAACTAATTTTAATATAGTTTTGTTTCCATTTTCATTTCATGAAGCTACATTGCAATTTCCATGTCCTTGGCAACAGCACAACAGGCAATTGGATGATAAACATGTCTGAATTTAGATTTTACACAGGGGGACGATTTGCATGTGTATGTGAGGAAGGGAGACCATATTGGTGCGTGTGCATGCATGTGCCCAGAAATAAAATCAGAAAATCACAGATAGAACAAGGTCAGAGAGATTAATATGAAATTATTAACAAGGTAGAAACAAGGGCAGAGAGAAAGAGACAGAGGGAGTTGAACAGTACAGTCAGGGTAGGAGGAGGTGGAGGAGGAGGAGGAGGGGGCGGGGACGTGCACAGACTCCAGCCTATCAGACAGAGGAGGGCGGGGCTCGGCAGTAACCGGCAGCAGAGCAGCAGCAGACACAGAAGCAGAAGAAGCAGAGCACGTTAAGGAGGTGGAGATGGGAAGTGGCTGCACTGTAGGTAGACAGAGAGATGCAGAGCCACAGTGTGTGTGTCTACGAGGCTATCTATAGCAGAACGCTTCATCCTCAAGTCAGAGTTCATCATGTCTTGTGGAGCTGTGATGCACAGATTGATTGCAAAAGCAGGGAATGCAGATAGTTCACCTTGAGCCGGACTCAAGTGCCAACACTCTGGACCTTTGGGATTACAACAAAAGGCACATTGATCTCAAAAGAACGGACAGCAGAGATTTAATCAGACCTCAGAAAGCTGCCAAAACTGGCTGCAGACTTGCTTAACTTTTGGATTACTAGGCCAGATTTACAACAGAGGTTCTGAATTCAAGGAGAGGAATCAAACAGGTTTGTGGTACAACTTGTCAGCTGTCTCCAAACCACAGAATCTAAACTGTGGCATCCAAAATTCACACTGGAACCTCGCAAAGCCACAACCAAGCAGGTCCTGCAGCCCAGGAGCCCTGGGCTGACCTTGGACCGGCTGTCACCTGAACCCCTCCTGCCACCAGCTGAAACATCCAGCAGGATGTCTCAGGCCGGAGGACGGTTCCACAACAAAAAGGCTGGCATTCGGGCTGCGGTCATACTGATTGGACTTCTGCACAAGTCTCGCAAAGCCAAGGAGAAGGAAAGGGAAAAGGAGGAGAGTGAAGGGTGGGTCAAAGTTCTACTGTGTTCTGGTCTGGTGAGGCAGGTATGCTGGGTAGATTGTGTAGGTTTTGTCTGGCAGCCCTCTGCCACAGGGACAAGCAGACAGTCTGCAGTGCAGTGTTCAGCTGAGATTGTGGGGAAAAACACTTTATTTGCCTGTAATGTCTTTGTTATTCCTGAAGCATGGGACACTTTGTGCTCTACATGGTTCACTGACTTTGAAGCTTCAGTTTTATTATAGGACCTTTTATTACGGTGTGCTTGTAAGTGTGTGTGTGTGTGTGTGTGTGTGTGTGTGTGTGTGTGTGTGTATTTTGTTGACTGCACTTGTGCATTTATGTGGGTCAGTGAAAATGACAGACAGGAAAGAGGGATAAAGCTGTGAAGTGAAAGAGAAGGTGAACAGAGGTGTGTCTGACTGCTTTTCAAGAGCTAATGAGTAGAAACGTGAGAAAGACAGAAATAAGGGTCTGATTTAGAGAAAGTGGAGCATGGAAAGAAAAGAAAGAATGTGAAGTACTGAGAGAAAGAGAGAAACATTGTGAGAATTAAAGAGCCAGGATACAAGACCCAGGTCATTCATTCAACCATTTGTTCTGACTAGTGTCTAAAACCACCTGTTGATGTGAGTTATGCAGCCCCCACAGCTCAGGGGCAGTGTGGATGTACATTTGCATAATTGTGTAAATGTACTAACTGTGGGTTCCATTGGTGAGCGGCAGACTAGAGGAAAAATAAATACCTTACTGCCCATTAACCACCAATGAAGCACAGCTGGAACGCAGGTTCTGTCTCAGATGTGAAAGCTTTGAAGAAAGCAGCGAACCGGTTTTTCAGTTAAAGTCCAATATCTTGGGGACTGCAATGTTTCCTGAGCGCATAATACATATCAGATTTTCAGGTGACTGTTTGCATCTTCTACAGCAGTGGTTCCAACCTTTTTTTGGCTCGTGACCCCATTTTAACATCATAAATTTGTGGCGACCCCAGACATTCAAAACAGACTCTTTTTTCCTAAAATGAATTTGTTATTGATTATGTAATAGTTTGTTATACTATGTTGCAGATGAACATTCATTTTAGATGAGATTTAGTCTATATAATGTATATTATTATGGATGGAGGCAGAAAAGCCCGGTTCAGATATGTACAGTCAGTCCAGTTTGTATTTACAAGGATGAGAATTAATACTGAACAAACAATAAATAAACTATGAACATGTGACACATAAACAGTACCACAGTGAACATGTGACACATAAACAGTACCACAGTGAACATGTGACACAT
>JAPSES010071984.1:0-10920 GCA_029822895.1 Maxillicosta whitleyi | reverse complement strand
ACATTTAAATACTTACTACAGAATCATCATGTCATACCGGCCAATATTGGACTATATATTGGATACTGGCTGCCCCCCCCCCCCAATATTGGTATCAGCATCGGCCCCAAAAATCCCATATCGGTCGGGCTCTACATCCAAATGGGTCATATCTGATGAGCATGAATAGAACTGTGTTTTACACCAGTTATTGACACATATTGATAGGTTTAGTGATTCAGACGTTTTACATCAGTGGATACATTTGATGACTGGAAGTGGTTTGGGTCTTTGAGCATTAAATCCTTTAATCTTTTACATATGGCCATTTATTTACATTAATGCAAGAAGAGATGTTTATTTTTACAGAACATTTTATGGAATAAGACTGGGTTTTATATAAATAAATGGAGCATTTAAGACAAAAATGAAATATTTAAATATAATGAAGTGAAAGTACATAACATCATAATAAAGGAGAATAAAATGTGTAGAATGTTCTGTTATGTAAATTCAGTGTAGTTTATTATATCTGACCATGGTTTTCTTTCATCTATTTTCTCCTCTGCTGACTCTTCCGTTCTCTTGATCATAAAGGGTTAAAAAAAAGAACATATGTCCATTCTTTTTATGGAACCCAAACCCTAAAAGAGGGTTCATGAAGATGCACATGTTAACACTTAGTTTTTTCTTTAATAGAACATCATTTAATTAGAGTATTTAATATGTGACAAATACATCACTGAATCGATTAAAACATGACTCAAATATAACCCTGTCCCTAAAATCCTTGGTCAAACCTGGATCATTTAATTCATCCAAATAACTGTCACATTCAGCCCTTTTATTTTCTTCCACAGACTATTATTACTACCTCATTACACACTTGATTTAACCCTTGTATGGTGTTTGGGTCTGTGGGACCCGCTTACATTTTTTATTAAAAGAATAATAGTGAGCCATTCTTTTTTTAATGAATTTTTTTCTTCTCATAATTTGTTTATATTATTTATTATTATTATTATTATTTTTAAACTAAAATGAATAATGCTTTAATTCATAAAAGCAATCTAGCAAAGGCAAATATTAGACAAATATGCTTTTTATGTTGCCTGTAATTGGGATAAAGTAAACATCCTTTGAGTATTTTAATATAAAATTGTTTGATTATGTTAAATTAAAAAAACAACAACACACAAATACAGCGGGGCCACCACAACCACAACCACAACCACTGGCTGAATAACAAAAATATGAACACCACACAAGGGTTAACTTTAACCTGTACATATCTAAAAAAAAAAAAAAAAAAAAAAAGATACGGTCATCGATTTTAGAAAAGAACAGGACAGACACTTTACTTAAAGGTTTAACTATAGAACAAGTGTCATACAAATACCCTGGGACTATAATTAATGCAAAACTGACTTTTAATGAAACCTGTGTCTGTAAAAAGGGTCTTCACTGCCTTAGAAAACGCTGCCACTTCCACACTGACTGAACCACTTTAACTTTGTTTTATCCTTCTTTTATTGAGTCTGTTTTATCTTTTTGCCCGGTGCCCTGGTTGGGTCAGACCTCAAAGTGACGGAACCAAACAGTTACATGGTCCAGTCACCTGATTGGTCAGTCCCTGTCTTGTCCCGCCTCCTTGTCCAGGCTCCAGAGGATGGTTTCTTCAGTGTTTAATAACATCGTTTATGGATGAAGTTCAGCTCCTGTCCTCTGAACAGAGGTTTTCAGTCCCTGGTGCAGGACACAATGTTTATAAAAAAAAACGTTTTGTTCCTGTTGCCATGAGAAGAAACAGTGACATTGCACTTTATTCATTCATTTAGTTATTTATCCTTTCTTTTTGCTCAATTTATTATTATTGTGACTTCTAATTCATAAATGCCACAGACGGTTTTTACCTTGTGATGGGTTTTATTGTGTTTTACTGTATCTTGTTTATTTGTTTGATCTGATTTATTTATTTTATTTGATCTTTTTTACTCATCCATGGAGCACTGAGCATTGTTTTTTGTCTTGAATCTCGACCGAGCTCCGACCTAACAGGTTCAATGTGTGTTTTGTTGTTATGCCAACGCAGTCCCTGTCTGCAAAACTAATCTACCTACAGATATAAATAAAGAAACCTTGAACCTCGAACCATGAACCTTAAGCTTGGGTGTGATGTGAGACGTCAGGGTCTAAGAGATGACAATAAAATAAAAGGGACCGCCAAAGTCCGAAGAACACAAGACGATCACAATCACAGGGTAAGTAACCACTTTTAGTATTAACTTTATATATACTGTTTATTCTACAAAGTACTGACAATAGTTCAGGTTTGGTCATTTGAGTATTTGAGTTTTGTCAAAGTTGACCCTTTTGTTTATGAAATGACCCAGAAGTACCTCAGTGTCGACCAAGATAAGGCAGGGAGAGACGACTGTCCCACAGTTCAATAGTGGTTGACTGTTCACAAAAACAAACGACGACGGAATAAAAATGATGATGGAACTGAAGACTGAAGGTGGGTGACCGCTGGCCTATTCCTTTATGTGCGTTTATTGCAAATGGAAATGAATCATTGTTTCTTGGTGGGTTTCTGTGTTTCCAGCATGTATCAAACATCCACAGAACACTGGGTGAAACATCCATAAATACTTTTGTAAACTAACGTTCATTTCATTCCTTCATTTCATTTATTTCGAGCATTTACAGAATACATGCAATTTTTTAAAAATACATCCAAAAATCATTCATTTACACTCGAAAAGGAGTGGGCAGAAGAAAAATGTATCGAATCCCACCCTCGTTCTCATCATTAAATAACTTACAATAACATTGTTACTGTCTCCTGTCCTTAGACTTCAACCAGGAATAATGAACAAAATACTAAATAGAATAAAGTCATTCAACAGTATTTACGTTATAAAACCAAAATGTGTGTGAAAAACCAAAACAAAGTACATTCCTGGGGGTGTTACCATGGTAACAGTAAACCACCATCCTACTTCATAATCAGATTAAACTCCAGCAGCACTAACGGTAAAAGGGCAACATCAGAAGGTAAAGGACGAAACAGATGAAGCAGATGATGAACAACAAACACACATGAACATTTAAGACACAATATTAAGGGAACATCAGCGTGAACAGCCTCTGTCTTCATACTGGGACCAGTCAGACCTTATGTTTATAGACCAGTTTAGAACTGTGCATATTTGGGCCATCTGAGCCTTTCAAATGTCCTTTCCATCTTTATGTAACCTCTTGATGTTTTCGATAAAAAAAAAAAAATGAAATAGATATTTGGGCATGTCATTGGACTGGTTTCCTCCTTTCTCCAGAGCTGTGTACATATAAAGTGACAAGGGTCAAGTGCAGACCCCAGTGGAACTCCTTTGTATAGGTTTTTCCTTACCCAGCCCTTCACCCTACACACATTTTTTGCTATGTTTTTGCTCCTCGCCAATATTTAAATGACATTTTAGGTTGCAACATCAGTGTGTGTAAGGGTGTTTTTTAAAACTACATTTTTGGGAAGACTTTTCCTGTGTGCACTGTGCATGTGCTGTACTCTGTAATGCTACTCGTGGGTACAAGATGTGCTTTTACTCCACCCTGAGCATCTATAACATTAAAAAAATCAAATAGCTTTGAGAAGTTAAAGCTGCTAAAGCTAAACTAATGCTAACTGCTGTTGGTTAACAGTAATGTTCTTTATCAGAGGAACACTAGTGTCTTTAATCTGTCAGTTACAGTCTGGTTTCCAACAGGAGTGAACATAAAAGTGGTGGAGAAACAGCCCCGAAAGTCTTAAACATATACACGACAAAAGTCCCACATACAGTTTCCTTCATGTTACATTTAGTGTTGAGTGTGTGTATATATAATGAAAAGAAAAAAACTATATTATTGTTAATGCATACATTCATATATGATCATGGGAATTGGGGTAACAAAGAAAAACACTATTTCCACCTGCTGATCTCTGTGGAACAGTCTTTTAAACACAGCACTCATGGGATAATGTACTAATAACATCTTATCTTATCTTCTCTGTTCTGTTCCAGGTAACAGTTTCCACCCATAGGACTCACCTCAGACGTCACTTCATCAGCTGATCCAGATCCAAGACAACCAAACTAAACAGGAAAAACAGAACTCACATGCATCAAAACACAAATGATCTGAGTTGGATGAGTTTAGCTTTTCATTTCTACTTCCATTCTGTCAGAAAACACATTTGAAAAACTGCTTCCTAAGATGGCACTTCTATCTGATGTTTCTGATTTAAAGAACAGATTTAAGGTAAATGCAGCTTCATTCATCAAATCACTTGAAGACAAACAACAAAAGATGCAGGAGAATGCACAAAACCTTCAGGGCATTTCAGATGAAGTTAAACAGTTAAAGATAGTGTCGACTCTTATCTTAGCTGGAGGTCTGATTATCGGTGTGTTAGTGTTGCTGTTGGTTTTAGTTTTATTATTTGGACCCTTTGCAGTTGTTGGATTAGCAATAGCATTTTTATTTGGAGCTGGTGCTGTTTCCTCCATCCTGGGTCTGCTAACAAAAGCAGCGGCATCTGTGAAGAAAGCCGACATAATAGTGAAACATTTAAGGGAAGCCGCTTTATCTCTGAGGAGAAAGTTGGAAGCAGTATTGCAGTCCTGTGAAGACCTGCGCAGGACGTCCAGTGTTCCTGAAACTGCCAATCTGATCAGAGTGGAAATCAGCATCCTGGAGCTGTTCCTCCTCATCGACAGCCTCAGAGTTACAGTAAACGAACAATGTATCACAGAGGTCTGCGATCAGTACAGGAAGACTATAGATGAGTTTGAGAGGATAAAGATTCGACTCAGTTTCTATGGAGAAAACCAATGAGGAAGTAAAACTCTACAGAAGCAGAGACGCAGTTTTGTGGATTGGTTTCCTTCCTCAGAATTGTATTGATCTGTATGGAACATTTGCACATTTGTTTGGGGATTTCTTTATTTTTACCTGATTATCTGCCTCACCTTCTATGACTCTGCTGTGGCCTCTGCCATCTTCTACAGTGTGGTCTGAGCAGCATCACAGCAGCTGTCAGGAAGAGGAGGGACAAACATGTCCTCTGGAACAGGTGGAGGAGGTGGGGACAGGAGGACGGCAGCCAAGCTGTCCTCCATCATGGACAAAGACTCCCACCCCCTCCAACCCAACACACACTCACCGCACTAAGGAGCTCCATCAGTGACAGGATGAGACACAAAAAGTGTGTGAAGGACAGGGACGGCAGGTCTGTCCTTCTGCAGGGTTCAGGCTCCACAACAGAAACTGCTCCAAAGAACTCTGAGCAATAAACCTGTGGCATGTCCAGAATGCACACAGCTGAATAGTGCATATAGAACTTTATTTATTTGTATTTCTCTTGATCTTGCACTTCCTCTGCTCTTGTACTATGCTGTTGTAAACCTGGAATTCCCCCCATCTTATCTTATCTTATCTTACCTTATCTTATCTTATCTTACCTTACCTTATCTCATCTTATCTTATCTTACCTTACCTTATCTTATCTTATCTTACCTTACCTTACCTTATTTTACCTTACCTTATCTTACCTTATCTTATCTTACCTTACCTTATCTTACCTTATCTTATCTTATCTTATCTTATCTTATCTTACCTTACCTTACCTTACCTTACCTTATCTTACCTTATCTTACCTTACCTTACCTTATCTTATCTTATCTTATCTTATCTTTTTTTTCATCTTGTCTTCTTTTTTTGTATCTTATTGCTTCCACTCAGGTCCATACTTAGGAACCATGGTATTGCCTTTCACTGTTATGCTGATGACAGTCAGATGTTTGTCCCGCTCAAACAGAGGGATGAATCTACGGTCAGACTTCTGCTCAGGTGTCTAGAGGAAATAAAGTCCTGGATAAGGCCTGGATAGCTATACATGTTTCAAAGTTTAATGAAAAAAAGACAGAGGTGATGGTTTTTGGTGCTTTTTTTTTTTTTTTTTAGGTTTTTGTTTTGATGCGTCTGGAATCTGTTTGAGGTTTGAAAAAGAAGCTTGATGATATAATAATACAGATGTGTGTAAACAATGAGCAGTGAATGTGTTGGTGCCTGGTGTTCTGCTGTTTCTTTTCTCTTCTCTCTCTTGTTCCGTCCTGTCTCTAAACTCAGAACTCCCCCCCATGAGGTGAGTCAGATCTGCGACAGCCAATCACAGTCACATTAATGCAGGTCAACCTCCCAGAACTGATCTGAGAGCAGCTGGATCTGCTGTGCTTCTGACAACACCCTGAAAAACCTGTTCTGTAGTTTCTGCAGACAAACCGTTCAACACGATCATACTGGAGACACCTTCAGAAAATGGACTATTTAACCCTATACAGAGGAAGACATGAGGTATTTTTCCAGAATTATTCTGAACTTAAGAACAAGGTTAATCTAAATGCAGCTTTATTCAACAAATTATTTGACGACAACCACCTGACACTGCAAATGAATGTGCATGAACTTCAGAGAACGTCAGATAAAGTGAAAATGATACACAAAGAATATGAGCTTTTCAGAGTCAGAGGACCCTTTATTGGACTGTGGACGTTGTTCATGACTGTCATGTCACTATATGGACCCTATCCTGAAGTTGGAGCTGCAATGGCACTTTGCTTTTTCGCCAGTGCTGGTTCTATCA
Organism: Maxillicosta whitleyi; assembly: GCA_029822895.1. Classification (NCBI taxonomy): domain Eukaryota; kingdom Metazoa; phylum Chordata; class Actinopteri; order Perciformes; family Neosebastidae; genus Maxillicosta; species Maxillicosta whitleyi. The sequence continues at coordinate 4,256 of JAPSES010071984.1, read as the reverse complement.
TCATGGCTCTGCTATCAGAAGAGACGCAATGTGTGAAGAAAGTGGACATAACAGTCAGCGAATTCAGACAAACCGCTTTATTTCTGAAAAGAGAGTTGGAAAAAGTGATGCGGTCCTGTGAAGATCTGCGCAGAGAAACCCGTGGATGTGAAACAGCAAATCTGATGAGAGTGGAAGTCAGCATCCTGGAGCTGTTCCTGCTCATCGACGGCCTCCGAGCGTCAGTGTCTGCAGACTGCATCACAGACACGTACAGTCAGTGCAGGAAGACCATAGGTGAATTTGAGAAGATGAAGATTCGATTCCTCTTCTACGGAGAAAACCAATGAAAATGACAGGAGACAGCTGTGGGCGTGTCCCCCTGGAAACAGGAAGTAAAACACTGACAGAAGGAACTGGAGCATCTGGTCCATGTCTGCGCATTTCTACACATGTGATGATCGTGTACATAATGAACTGGACCCAGGTGTGTTTTCTTCTTTTCTCTGGTCCTGGTCCAGATCCAGATCCAGATCCGTTGGTTTCACTTTCTCAGACTCAGGTTAAAGTTTAGGACTCTGACTGTTCGATCATATGTGGACAGCTTTTATTTCCTCTCCTTCTGTTTTTCCTCACGTTCTTTCTTTTCTCTCCATTATCTCTTCATTCTTGTCCTCTTCTTTCAGTTCCTTCCTCTGTTTCTTTATATCTTCCTTTTTTAAAATCTTTTCCTCCTGTATTTTGATCTTAGTGTGTTCTTTATCAGATTTTTCAGCCAGTTCATGTAAAAAAAAAGACAAAAAGAAATGCTGTATTTTATGCAATAAAGAAGATTAAAACATCCATATTATTTAACACATTACTCCAAATTAAAATGATCACATATGGTACCTTAAGCTGAGTGTTCTCATCATGTAGGAGCTTCCCCTCCATCTGGACCCTCTGGTGAAGGGGGTCTTATTGGACTGAACGTGCTTCACCTCCTCCTGAATGACCTCCACACTCCCTGGTTCTGGTGCCACGTCCTGGTTTGGATCAACCTGCTGGGCTCCAATCAGGACAGACTTAAAAAACACAAAAATAATTCCATCTTATTTCAGATAAAATCATATTTAGTGGTAGATGAATAATAATCAAACTATGAAAATGTTATTTAATTGTGTCATAAGTCGTACACTTGTCATAAATGAGTCGAGTCAGAAAATATAGCGGTTGTACAGATAATAGTCATCACATCCTCCTGTATTATTAAATATTCTCCTTTTACAATTGAATGATTGTACGATCACTGATTTAATCAAACATTAATGATTATCAAGTATTATAAGTCACATATATATGTGATAATATTCATTTTAAATCCTCGTATTAATCTGCAGAAATTCACAATCACACAAGTACACTTTGTAAGATTATGAATAAACATGTCATTATATAATAACTAAAACTACACTAAATCTCCAGTATTATCAGCCATCCAAAATGCAGCACATTTCCCTTTAATGTAATTACAACATGAAGTTCAAATGTATACAGTTTAGTACAATGACAAGCTTTAAGAGTTAAAATAATGATAATATTTTTCTTTTTTTTAAAGAGACATATTGTTCTTATTTACAAGCAGGAATTAGCATGAAATTGAATGTATTGTTATGATTATGATTATTATGATTATTTGTATTCTATAGTGAAAATACGATCTGATCTCTGTCTATTCTCTTCCTGCTGTGACTACATGTCATGGGATGAATAATGTTGAGAATTAAACTGACTGTAGATTGTAGTTCAGTTTTTTTAGCACATAAATTGGGTGACATGTCATCTTAAAAATTTAAAACAATGCTAATAGCTTTCTTTTGTAATTGTATGTAAATTGCTGATGGAGGGGGGTGCTGTATAAAGTCCTGCCCAGGGCACCACATTGGGTAGGGCCAGCCCTGACCTGGGGTCTGGTCCTCTCAGTTTGTTTTATACTGAAGTTGGAGACAAAGTGATGGCATTTTCTTTCTGAAACACACATGGAATCATGAATGCCATCTGACAGCTTCTTAATTTATTTTTCGCAGTAAATGGATTCAACTTTTTTCAGTAAATAGGACTTACGATTCCACTAATTTCAGTTGAAAGCATAACTCACAATTTTACACATTTGATCTTTTTCTGGTGTTTTCGCCGGTTAATGCATGTTTATTTATTGTCAACCTGAAGAGTTTTTCAGAATGACCTTGTTTTTCTTGTAGATATGCAGAACGCAGATAATTCAAATGATCTCATGTTTGTGTTGAATATTTCAGGCTGAACCTGAAGCCACATTTTATTGAAAGATGAACTTATGTTTTATTTGATGTGAAGCTGTGATTTTGTGTGTTTTGAACTTGATCCTAAATGTAAATCAAATGGAGTAAGTGAATGAGATGTGAAGATGAACGTGACCTGGACCCACGTGTCGTCATCCATGAATAGAGACTAGACCTTTTATTATTAAATTAGTATCAGTCTGATGGAGATGATCCTCTGACTCCACCCTCTTCAGTCTTCCTGGTGGTTTGACTTGGTCTTCATGCACTGTGTCGTCCAGCTGCTCATGTCATGTCTGTGTGTGTGTGTGTGTGTGTGTGTATGTGTGTGTGTGTGTGTGTGTTAGCCAAACCCAAGGAGGCAACCCTCCCATTGCTTTCCTTGGGTCAAAATGACCCAGTTTTGGCTCCATCTTATGGACAGAAGGAAGAAATGTCCAATAATTATGCACACACACACACACACAAAATATACACACACAAATACACACACACACATACAAACATAATTTAATTTAACTCTCCCATTGCCTCTGTTTGGTGTGTGTGTGTGTGTGTGTGTGTGTGTGAGAGAGAGAGAGAAAGAGACAACAAAACACCTCTATGCAAAAATTAATATTAAAATAAAACAGAGAATATTATTGATGTTTCAGTCAAATCAAACTGAACTGAAGCTGTGGCACAAACTCACAGAAATAATCCAACAGATTCAATGAAATGATGAAAATGAGGCAGACTTTAATGTCGGTTCAACACATTCATGTCAGTTAGTCCAACATTCTACAGGAAGCACTGGCCTCTAGCGGCCATTACAGGAAGTGCTTCTGCTGTGTTTAGCTTCTCAGGAACAATGTACACATTTATCTCAAAGAGAAGAGAGGTTTTGCGCCAGAGTTAGCTCTATTCTACTTCCATCTGCTGTCAGGCAGGAGCGCACACAATATAGAACATTTACATGACATGTAATACAAAACTAACCTTAGCTCATGATTACAATAGTTAAAAAGTTGTGTATGAGGTAGTTGATTTCAGAAAGTGTTTAATTACATCACACTTTATTTCATCTGCACAAACGCAGAGAACCCAAGGACCCAGAACCCACTGACCCAGAACCCACTCAACCTACAATTTAATGAATTAGAAAAAAAAAAAAGTTCTAAACCCAACTGAACAGAATAAACAGGAGAAGATGTCCTGATGTCAGACACAGACCCGGTCCAGCTGCTTCTGGTCCTCTCTGTGTGGATCACCTATTCCAGATCATTGGTTCTGGATCACAACAGGGATTGTTTCTTTCATATTTAGCATCGACAGATTTCATGAACAAATAAAAAGAGTAAAATCAACAGCATCTACTATTTAAATCAAGAATATTTGTTAAAGTTAAAACAGTTGTTTTTTTTCCCTATTCCATTTTCTGTTCTGTGTAACCAGGGGCGGAGAGTTGTTCAGGTGTGTGCAGCTACACCTGAGGGGGCGGAGCCTGTCCTCAGTAGAGCTTCATGGAGGCTTCAAACAGAGCTGTGAGGTCTTCCTCTGTGTGTTCTCTGGGAGACAGTTTGGTCACTCGCTCCTGAAGACAGACAGACAGTCAGTCAGACAGACAGACAGACAGACAGTCAGACAGACAGACAGTCAGTCAGTCAGACAGACAGACAGACAGACAGACAGACAGACAGTCAGACAGACAGTCAGTCAGACAGACAGACAGACAGACAGACAGACAGACAGTCAGTCAGTCAGACAGACAGACAGACAGACAGTCAGACAGACAGACAGTCAGACAGACAGACAGACAGTCAGACAGACAGACAAGCAGACATCAGTGGTTTTAACCACGACTCCAATTTTACTTTAGTTTTTTTTCAACCCAATCCACTTTATTTACATAGTACATTAATACAGGGATAAAGTCAGAGAGGCCAGGCTGAGATGGTTCAGACATGTCCAGAGGAGAGAGAGGGAAGAGATTGGTAGAAG